>NC_061170.1:5172748-5235248 GCF_022113875.1 Hydra vulgaris
GAGATTTGCTCATTTTCGCCCAGCCGTCATCACATATATGAGTTAATATTAAAAGCCGTATTTGAAGCAAAAATCAGCCAAGTAACAACAAGCCCTGATATTCCGCTGTTTAAAAAGTTCCGTGATAACTGGAAAAGTGTCGACTCTAGTAAAATACAGAGCTTCAAAGAAAAAATCGATTCGTATTTGACTATTTCAGAAATAGAAAACTTGATGAAATTTTACGAATCTGAGTTTACGAAATCTATAGTCCGAGATGACTATAACAAAATAATTCAGCTCTCAATCATATGTTTAGGCGGAGATAAAAATAGAACATTTAAATTAGACCTCCAAGTGCCATGCACCAAGCCAGGTAAATGGCGAAAGCAATTTATACCTTGAAGATGACACTTTATAATGATTAATTAATGATTAATTAAAAATGTCGAATAAGGATAAGGAGACACTATTAGATGTTTGCTTATTCATTGCAACATCTTACGTAAATCCGTGGCTACAATGCATTTTGGCTATAAAAGCACCAATTCAGGATTTATGCTTTTTAAAATCAATGAAAGCCTACGAAACAATTGACAAAAACATCTTGAAAGCAGCTGTGAAGAAATTAAGCCAGCATCTATGGTATTTAAGTGATGAAGTAGCTGCTTTATCATTATTTGACGACGATGTCGACCAATTAGATAAAATAAAAATGGTTGAAAACTTTAACAGTAACATTATATCGAGCTATGGTAATTATTATTAATAATTACTTATTATTTTTTAAAGTAAATTGTATTTCTTTTTTTATTTCAGATAAAAACATCTACGACTTCGTTTCAGTGAAAAGTAAAACTTTGTTCACACGGCTAAAAATTTATCACAATAAATTTTGGATGAAGAATCTTCTTTATGGTCAAATAACGCTTTATTTCAGGATGTTAAAAAGAAGGTTTCAATGCTAAGGGCCAGCAATAATACTGCTGAAAGAGGAACAAAAACAATTTTTATTACGCTGCGGGCATATATATATATATATATATATATATATATATATATATATATATATATATATATATATATATATATATATATATATATATATATATATATATATATATATATATATATATATATATATAGGGTAGATTAGGATGTTAGGAACATTCTTAAAGATTTTTTAGATGTAAGCAGTAATGGTAAAGTTGTTTTTTTTTTAATGGTAAAGTCACTTGTATTATCACCACATAAAATCGATTTAATGGGGTGATAACAGGAATCTGTGCAATTAGCGTAGCTTATATGCAGTAATTAGCGGCTAAAACGCTGTTAAATTTTTTGAGTTGTTGAAATAAAATTGTCACGCATGAATAAATCTGTGGCGCGAAATTTTGGTGCTATAATAATGAAATTAACTTTTTCATAAAGAAAAATATGTTAACTAAAAATCCAATCCATTTTTGTTTGAAAAACAATGCATAGCAAACATTTAGTTTTGACTTCATTTAAAGACGCCATTTTTGTGTAATTTGAGCATGCTTAAATCACTGAGTGTTTTTTATTGAAATTACATAGTTTAAAATCCTAAAATAGCAATGGTTTTAATAACTTTTTGAATAAAAACAAAACATAGTAAAAAAATATTTTGATATTTTAAAAATCTAAATATTTTTATGTAATTTAAATTCAAAAAATTTGAATTTTTATCGTTTAAAGCTATGAGATGATAAAATTGAAAAAAACAACGAAATTATTTCAACCATTAAAATCTCGATATCCCCATCAAAAACACTAATCTAGAGTCTAATATTATACGCAAAGTTTTCTTGAATGTAAAAAAAGTACTCCTCTTCCACGCTTTAACATTACCCTTCAAAAACACTATATTGAAACCTAGAAGATGGAGATTAGAGTTCGATTCTGTACAGTTTCAGTTAATCAAATAACGTTAAAAAGTTTTCCGTTTTGCAAATCATATTTAAAAAGTTATCAAATTTTTTTTTTTAAACTTCTCATATTAATGTGGAAATTATCACGATTATCATATCAATCGATTATCGATAATTATCGATATCATCATTATCACGATTATCATCAGTTAATCTTTAAAATAATCACGATTATCATCAGTTTTTAGCTTTTAATTTTATCTGGATAAAAGTAAGAGCATTCTCATCTCATTAAAATAATTAATATATCTGGATTAATTAACATCGACATTAAAAATATTAGTTTGAAATGAATTTGATATTTTTTCAAAAGCATTTTTTAAAGATGAATCCATTTTAAATGTTTTTATAATTTTGAATATACGCAGAGGCTTTTGGGAAGGGGCGAAATATTTTGGGCTTTTTTGTTCCCAGACTCCAATCATCGCATTTTTTTGCAAAACATTCTTATTTGACATAAGTATAAACATTTAAATGTTTGGAGTTTGCTCCATGTCTGAAAGTTAGGTCAAAGACCAAAGAATGCTGGATCCGCCCTTGCTACATACATAAACAAATATGTACATATATATATATATATATATATATATATATATATATATATATATATATATATATATATATATATATATATATATATATATATATATATATATATATATATATATATATATCAACATGTTCTTTAAATTAATAATTGATAATCTGATAGTCTTTTAAAAAGACTTTGTAATTATTTTATTATAAACCACTTTGGCAAGTTTACCTGAAGATCGGGTTTCTTTAGCTTTAATAAATAACTGCTTGCGAATGTTTGTTGTTCGCTCACTGAAATCTTCATTAATATATATTTTTTCATTCCATATCTTCAACTTTTTGTAGTTTTGTAATACAGTTTCACGATCTTTATAATGAAGAAACTTTACTTCTATCATTCTTCTTCTTATACCGTCGTTGTCTTCTTTTTCTACTTATACCGTCGTTGTCTTCTTTTTTTTCTTTCTTGCCTGTTCGGTGTACACGTTCTTTATGTATTTCTTCTTTTATATTTAGTTTTTCTTTATATAACTTTTTTACTTTTTCCTCGCTGCTTTTCCATGTTTCCCCTTCCGTTTCATTGAATCCTTTAAACCTAAGATTGTTACGTCGATACCTATCCTCTAACTCTGCCATCTTGTCTTTAAGATACTCGTTTTCAAGATATATTGCTTTCTGTTTAATACTGTCTTGAGAAGATGTTTTCATTTTACTACTATTTAATGCTTCTTTTAGTGTTTCATATTTTTCGCATAGGAAATCAATAATTGAATTCCTAAGCAACAATTGTAGAATTGGTTTGACCTAACTCTTTTTTAACTGTTTGTATTTTTGTGAATATCTAGCAGTTCCTTTACTTGAGATGGAGTAACATTTTTTTCTTAAATTTTGTTTAAGCAAGTAATGATACGATTGATGTGATAATACTGGATTTCGAAAATTAAAAATAATTTGAAACCTTAGCCGCCCTCTTTTCTTTAATTTAAAAAAAAAATTGTATTTGAGTATATACACTACAGCTCGTTTAAATCGGCAAATGATTTTTTTCATGTTTTGTTTAAATATTGAACTGTTAACAAAGAAATAATACTTGCTATAATGATATTATATAATAAAGTTATAGCTAAAATAATTCATAGAGTTTTTTTTAAACATTTTCACTTCCAAAAAAGCTGCAAGCAACCACTAATAGAGTTGGAAGTTACTAAAATAGAAAAGATGAAGTTTATAAAGCAAGATAACGATTAACGGACGACTTTAAAGATTGCAAACTATACAAAACAGGAAAATAAGATAAAGGAAGCGAATTCCAAAGAATTGATGTTCGAGGAAAAAAACTAGACAAAAAATTTTTGGTGCACTTAGGAACAGTCAAAGTAAAAGAATGGGACTTAATTGAATGACTAGTAATACGAATTTTAGTATATGGCACAAGAGAAGTTAGCTCTTTAGTGCAGCGCTCCCTATTGTGTTTATAGAAAAGAGAAAAAGAAGCAACATTACGACGGTGTGACAATTGTTAAAGGTTGCCAGCAAAAGCAGGCTCAAGAGTAGGTTAACTATTTTTAACTAAAATAAGTTTTTGCACTTTGTCTAAAAGGGAAAGGGCATCATTCGAAAATCTGCTCCAGGTATGGCAACAGCATTCCACACAAGAACACCGTTGTGATATAAAGATAAAGAATAGAATCAGAAGTAAAAAAGTGGCGAGCACAATAAAGATATGCAATTTTAGCAGATGTTAGTTTTGCAGTGAATTTGGTATATGTTTTTTTTTTTGTTTTGGTTTGCTTTTATTTTTGTTTTTGTTTTTCTATATTATTCGTTATTTTCATAATAAATTATTTACAAAATTTTTTAGTTAATATGTGACGATAGTAAACAGAATATCTACAAAAAAATCTAGCCCCGTTATTTACATATTTAACAAATAATAAGCTATTAAATAAAATTTGATAGTTTATTATTTGTTAAATATGTATCAAATAAAAAAATAAGTAAAAGTTAATTCTCAGTAAAGTAACATTAAACACTTTTAAATAGTGTTTTTTTTTCTCCCAAAAAAGATTAAAACTAGATGATTTATCAAGTACATTACCGTTCATTAATGTAGGAAGATTTATAATGTTGCGATGACGATTAGCTGAAAAAAGTTTAGTTTTATCTGAGTTAAAGTTCACCAGCCACTTAGGCCCCATGATGTAGCAAAAGTGACATTATTTTCAAACTTAAGTGTCCCCTTTAAGCAATCCGAGAGTTTTGACTTGCAATCAAGACATAAATAAACGGTAGTAGCACAGTGAACAATGCCACCTTAGATGTGAAAATTTCTGGTAGATCGTTTATGTAAATTTAAAATGTATATGGCCATGAGGAACTCCTTGCAGGAAATAAAGAAGAGTGCGGTCCATCAAGGACAACTTCTTTAGTAAAAACAAGACTCTGATTCGCACTTGTTAAATAGTTTTGAAAGTATGGACAACAGCTCTGAAGAATACTTCTGCAAGAATATAACTCTTGCAGAAGTATTCTTTAAAGAATACTTCTGCAAGAGTATTGGTTTGTTGTCCGTCCCACAAGCTGAAGAAGAGTCTCACAAGAAGGAAATCTCTTTAGATACAGAAGCTGGAATGATAAAAATGTTAAGCAATAAATCAAAATGTTCGTTGGCTTTATTAGGTAGGATGTTATTAGTGGAATCTTGAAATGAGATTGATAAAAAGTTCTAAAAAATTCAACTTTATTTTTAGTTGGTGTAATAAAATCTGAACCATGCAAGTGAGGATGAATAACAGATTTGCCCTTATTTTAGACACTTGTAAAGGTTTTCCAAAAGTCTGTAATTGTGCAATTGCATGAATAAAGTTAATACAAAAAGTAACCATTTGTTTTGAATATAAAAATATATTTTCTCGCTAAACTTTGCTGTAAAAATAGCATGTGGTTTTAATAGTGGAAACAAACTTTCTGTTTGTCTCCACTATCAAACTTTACTTTTGTCACACCGCATGCAACATCTTGAAATAAACCATTCATAAAAACAAAGTCCAAGAAGTGTTTCTTATTTTCATTAACAACATCTTGCAATATTACGGAGATAAAGTTGTCTGACTGTTTAGGAGCATTTATTTCCGCAAATTTTTTTTGCATCAGCATTTGATACTTTTGCTTTAGGTATTTCTTAGAATCTTGGCAAACATACGTACCGGCATTTTAACTGCATAAAATTGTATTTAGCTTAAATCTAAATATTAAGATAACATCCCCCTGAATTCATCAACAAAGATCTCTTCAGGTCTTGATTAAGTTTTTCGATCGAAGAACTTGATCTGATTGGTTCTTAATAGTTAGGAGTACACTTGTTGTAGTTTTGCACCTCATTTAAATGAGAATAGTACAAAACAGTGCCGATGAGAAGATTTACATTGTTCACGGTAAAAATTGATTTCAAAGTTGTTATGGGAACTGTACGTGTAGTTGTTGTTGTTGTTGTTTTAGTTGTTCATAACTCATACCATTGTTGAATCTGTGATAAGCAAATATAAACTTTTTTTTTTATAAACTTTACTTAACTTCTCCTAATCCTATTTTGAATTAGTTTGATTTTATTCCATTCATATTTTTGATATGCACTTTAAATTGAAAGTTTTCAAAGTGCTATGAATCATATCTATCGAATTGCATAATGCTAAATAACCCATCAATCACATCCTGACACCGCCATAATGGATTATAGCCATTTTGTTTGATTTATTCTTTATAATTCATTAAAAGTAAAAAAAATATTAATTATTTCTAAAACGTATATTGCAAAATGGTTAAAAGATATAACATACGTAAAAAAATTCCTTAATTCTTTCTTACCAATAATTATCATGAAAAAAGTATTTATACCAGAAAAAGTTAATTTAACTGCATATGCAGTTAAATTAATTAACAAAGAAAATATACACAATATTGTGTATATTTTCTTTGTTATTCTTCTAAAATATTGAATTTAGGAAATTAATTTAATAATTAATTTCCTTAATAACATATATTATAAAATACAATGTAAAAACTATTCTTTCAATCAAAAATAATTTTAATATCTTTAATCATTATTCTTAGAAATTGCATAAAAATTTGTGTTTTTATAATATTTATAAATAAAAAAAAATGCTTTTTCCAAAGAGAAAGTTAAGATCAAACATGATTTTATTTTTTCAAATATATATTAATGAATGTGTTTCAAGTTATACTTTTCACAAATATCATGGCTTAAGTATTTATATTGGTCTAGAGCCGGAAAATTATTTTCAAAAACGTATTTGTCACGGCTGAATTATTGGGATGGTAATGTGACCACAATTTTATTGTTCTAACGGAAGAATAAACAAACAGCTATCAATTAATGTAAGGTCCATATACTGTCCGTACGGCCAGTCAAGTTTCGTCTTTTAATATATTTTTCGTATTTTTTGACTATGATCTCTAAGCATCAGATAACTTTTGATTTTTCATTTTTCATTTTCTTAGTAAATCTTGCGGCCTGCTATATCATGAAATCTAACGAAAAAATTTTGAAACTAGTAATATTTCACTTATTGCTTCTTAAAGTACGAAACAAAGTGAAATATGAAAAAATTTTCAATTTTCAAAAAACCGCCGCGGCTTAACCACAGATATTTAGGTTAAAAGTTTGTATTGAAGAATTGAAATCTCTCGATCTAAAGATAAAAACCTCACTAAAATTTGCTGGCGTAATGTAACATGGACAGATCATGTGAAGTATCTGGAAGGTGAAATCTCTCAAGCAAAACCTCCAAATCCATCTTTTTTTAAACTTATATATTTCTTCTTTATATGTTGTTACCTTAAATACGCTAAGATTGTTCAGTGCACCAATAGAAATAAATTGAAAAAGCTCTTTAATATGCAAAAACGCGTAATCAGAGTTATATCCGACGTAAGCTGTTTTACACGCTCCATTATTTACTAAGCTTACTGCAATTGAATAAAATAAGTTACAAACAATTAAACATAAAACAATAACGTTTAATAAATTTATGGCAATATTGAGGCAGATATTATAGATGAATGATACACTGTAAAACTAATTCTGATATTAAGTGAAATAATATCGATTATTCAATTATATACGAAAATACACGGATATACATCAGTGTTTAATAACAGAAAATACACTAAATTACACCAGCTAATCTTTTTAATAAGGAAAAACTTAAGTTAAGTTTAAAATGTTTTTACTTATTTGTTTTTGTTTTTATTGTTGTTTTTTCTTTTTATTTTGTTTCTTTATTGTTGATTGAAATTTTATTTAATATATAAATTTATGACTTCTCCATTATATATTAAAAGTCTTTTAATGTTTATTTTAACTTCACATTCTAAACTCTAAATTTTTGACCTTTTCTAAAACAAAAGTTTTGTCTTATACAACGTGCGAAGTTTTTTATTCTTTATATTTACAAAGTTTACCTAGACGCGACAATGACAAGACATACTTAGTTTTCTTCTTATTTTTTTATTATTATTATTAAAATCTAATTTCTGTTAATGTTAGATTTTATTTAAGAATATTACCTTTTGGTTACTATTTCAATTTACCTTTGCTAAAGGGTCGTCCATAAATTACGTGACGCAATTTTCGACCGTTTTGACGCCCTCCCTCTTTTCCCTCGTCACAACATTGTAAATCATTAGATAAAGGTCCAGTATGAGTCGTCACAAAACTGCTAATTTACCCCCCTTCCCCTTAAAAAAAAACGCGTTGCGTAATTTATGGACGACCGTTATTTATATATATTTTTTAATTTTTTATTTTTATATCTTCTATTTAAAAGTTATCTTTTAAATTTTTAGTCTATCTTATAATGTTTAAATAAAAATACAAACTTACAAGATTAGAGTTAAGGAACTTATTAGTAATGGAAAAAAAAATGCTTCTTATTTTATAACTTTCAATTTTCAAAGTTGTCCCTTAGGGCATTTGTTTTTAAAAGTTACGTTCTAAATGTCTTTTAAATACTTTTAAAAATATTCTTACGTAAAGAACGTTTAAAAGATGTTTAAAAAACGTTTAAAAGACATTTAGAACATAACTTTCAAAAACAAATTTTCGAAGTTATTGTTAATTATCTATAGTTAAATAATTTATTTTTATCTTAAAATATTGCATTAAAAGTTATTGTTCTTGAATATTATTAATAATGCAACCAATCTAATTGATATGGATAATTGATTAAATTTACTTTTTTTGATAACTAAATTTTTGGAGAAAATGTAAGAAAAATTTATACAAATTTTTCTATATACTTAAATTATATAATTTAAGTATATAGAAAGATTTCTGTAAATTTTTACTATTTTTTCAAATGATACAATTTGTAGCAAATTTAGTATGTCTATAACTGAAATATAATTGAACAAAAACAAGAACAAATAATTTCGTAGAAAAAAAAAAATGTGTTTTTCAAACATTTTTTTTTAAAGCTTTTTTAAAGTTTAAAATGTGTTTTTCAAACACATTACAAACTTTTAACTTTGTTTTAATCATAAAAAAAAAGTAGTATTCATTTACATATTTGTTATAATGTTGATTTAAGTGTTAATAGGTTTCGTTTGCCATCATCATCAACAAACTTCATGGTGAAAAAAATGCTACTCGCTATTTTAATTTATATAAAATTTCAAGGTAAAATATTTATAAATATGTAGTATTTATTATTATGAATTATAAAATTTTTATTATTACTTATTTTTTTTTTTTTTTTTTTTTTTTTTTCAGATTGTTTTGAAAGATATTTTGAACTTTAAGTCAAAAAGATTTCACTTAATTAAAATAAAAAAGACAAAAAATAATGTAAAAATATGTTAAAAATTGCAACTTTTTGTAATTTTGAAATTGCTGTTCGTTAAATAGACATCCATCTCAAGCTAATATATCTTAATTTTTATTAAGTTCAGGTTATGGTAATACTTCATTTAAATATTCACTATGCATTAATATGTTAATGCATTAAGATAAACTAGCTGACCAGTCCCGTAAAAACCCGGGTCTTTCTAAGTCTATATATATATATATATATATATATATATATATATATATATATATATATATATATATATATATATATATATATATATATATATATATATATATATATATATATATATATATATATATATATATATATATATATATATATATATATATATATATATATATATATATATATATATATATATATATATATATATATATATATAGCATTAAATTCGATATTAAAGTATTATAGGATTTTTATAAAACGCATTTTTTCATCTAATTTTATACACAGTTGAATCCCGTACTCGGACCTTGGATAAGTCGGCATTTTACTAAGTCGGACGGAATTTCAATTCTTCTTGATAATTCTCTTTCAACTTACTGTAAAATCATCGGCTTAAGTCGTACCCTGCTTAAGTCTGACCATTTGCAAACTCGTACTGTTTTTTGAGGTCCCCTTCGGCAAAAAATTTTTCTTAACTAGAACTTTTGTTTGAATTGTGTATAAGTATAAAATTAAAACTTTAAACGCTTAAAAATAAAATATTTTACATAAAATGTAATTAAACATAGCTAAACTTTTTCACGGAGATCTTTTGATTCAGTTATGCTCCGATGGAATTTTATTTGTTAATAACTATTCAATAGTTACTGACGTTATAAATTAATGACGTAATACGTAAAAAATTCAAAAATATCAATCAAATTTGCGTCAAACTTATTTTAACAAACTAAATATTTTCACTGATATCTTCGATTCGGTTATACTTCAGTCAAGTTTTATTTACTAAAAATGTTGAAAGTTGCTAAGGAAAGCTATCAAGTAGAACTATAACAAAAAAATACAAAATACTAAAAGAACTCGACAAAGGAGAATCATCTGTATATCAAAAAAATATGACATTCTAAAGCAAACATTGTCTGAATGGTCAAAATAAAAAAACACAATATATTCAAAAGTTGAAAAAAAATAAACTTCTGCAAAAAGAGTGCGGATGCGTGTTTTCCTATATGAGGATTTAGACAAAGGATGTTGTATGTGGCTTTTAAACACTCGAAACCAAAAATTCCTGCGTCTGGAGCCATTTTCAAAGTCAAAGCATGGCATTTTGCAAAAGAACTTGGTTGTGACAACTTTTAAGCATCCAATAGTTGGTTAGATAAATGAAAAATAAGAAATGTACTGTTTAAAACAAGGCATTTTATCATTTTTCATTGATATTTACATTATTTTTAGTCATTGGTTTTTTTTTTTTTTTAATTATCTTTGCTTCCAACAAGGCTGCAAGCAACCACTAATTAGTGTTGGAAGTTACTGGAAGGGAAAAGATAAAGATTGTAGAGCAAGATAACGATTGACAGACGACTTAAAAGATTGCAAATTGTATGAATCAGGAAAGCAAGACGAAGGAAGCGAATTCCAAAGAACTGATGTTCGAGGAAAAAAACTAGACGAATAAGAGTTTTTGGAGCACTTAGGAACAGTAACAGAAAAAGGATGAGACTTAATTGAATGACGAGTAACACGAGAATGAATTTTAATAGATAGCACAAGAGATGCTAGCTCTTTCGAGAAGTGATCATTATAGTATTTGTAGAAAAGAGAAAGAGAAGCAACATTACGACGATGTGACAGAGGTTAAAAGTTGGCTGCAAGAGCAGGTCCAACTATGTTTACAATGCGTTTTTGCACCTTGTCTAAAAGAGAAAGGAAATCATTAGAAGATCCGCCCCAGATATGGCAACAGTATTCCATACGAGGCCGGATTTGAGATTTATAGAGATGGAAAATAGAATCCAGAGTAAGAAAGTGACGAGTTCGATAAAGAAAAGCGACTTTAGCAGATGCTAATTTTGCAAAGAATTTGATATAAGGTTTCCAAGAAAGATCAGAAGTAAGAGTTAATCCTAGAAGATGAAGGGTAGGAGACTCATCGAGTACATTACCGTTCATAAATATAGGAAGGTCTAAATTATTGCGATAACGATTGGCCAAAAAAAATTGTGTTTTATCTGAATTAAAGTTCACCAGCCACTGTGAGCCCCATGCTGCAGCAGAAGTGAGATCATTTTCAAGCTCAGATGCCCCCTGCAAGCAATCAGAGGGAGTTGGCTTCTTATCGTGACAAGAATAAATGGTAGTATCATCAGCGAACAATGCCACCTTAGATGTGAGAATACCTGGAAGATCGTTAATGTAAATTAAAAAGAGTATAGGGCTAAGGATTGAACCTTGGGGAACCCCTGAGGTTACAGAATAAGAAGAAGAGTGCTGTCCATCAAGGACAACTTATATACTACGATTGGAATAAAAGGATTCAATAATCTTGAAGATGTTTCCAGATACACCGTAAGAAGAAAGCTTATGGAGGAGACCAGCATGCCAAACTTTATCAAACACTTTAGAAATGTCAAGAGCAATGGCCTTAACCTTTCCACCTTTATCTAATGCGCGATAAAACCTATCGGTTATTACTGATAGCAAATCAGCCGTAGAACGAGAAGATCGAAATCCATATTGATGATCAGAAAGTAGGTTATGAGATTCTTGATGAGAGATTAAGTGTTTGTTAATTAAAGATTCAAAAACCTTGCTTATGATAGGAAGAAGACTAATGGGACGGTAGTTAGACGAATCGGATCGCTCTCGAGAATTTTTAAAAATAGGGATAACAGATGCTGCTTTCCAGCAGGCTGGAAAACAAGAATCTGATAAGCACTTGTTAAATAGTTTTGAAAGGATAAGGATACTATAACAGGTATGTTGTCCGGGCCGCAAGCTGTAGAAGAGTCTAAGCAGGAAATCACTTTAGATACAGAAGCTGAAGTGATACGAATGTCGAGCAATGTATCAACCTGTTTGACGGCTAAATCAGGTAGAACGCAACTAGTGGCATCAAGAGATGATATTGATGAAATGTTCTTGGCAAACAATTCAGCTTTAGGTGAGGTGACAAAGTCTGAACCATACAAAAGAGGTGGAATTACAGACTTGCCCTTATTATTGATACTATTAAATATTCTCCAGAAGTCACGAGAGCCTAATTTTTGTAATGAAATACGAGATTTCATGATCTGAGAATAGCGGGCTTTGGCCTTAGACAAAACCTTTTTACAATGGTTCCTAGCAGTAATAAACAAACGTCTGTTTTCTGGAGAATTGTTTTGCTGAAAGATATGGAAGTAATGGTTTCAATTGGCAATTGTAGCAGCACAATGTGAGGAAAACCATGGAGAAGAGTAAGGCTTGACCTGGAATCGTCGAGAGGGAATAAAGGATTCCATGTCAGCCTGAATCCACGAAGTTATGTAAGAAGCACATTTTTCAACAGGGAGACGAAAGATTTCTACCCAGGGGCCATCACGAAGAATATCACGGAAAGAGTCCCAGTCAGCTTTAAGGTAGTTGTAAGATGTACGATGATAGGGGGATTCTGATGGTAAAGAAGAATGAGATAATAGTATTAGAGATACCAAACCATGATCAGAAGCACCTAAGGGTGAGTGCAAAGTAACTGAGCACTGACTACGATCAGAAACAAGACATAAGTCGAGTAGAGAATGTAAATGATTCGGGTTGTCTGGAAAGCGAGTTGGAAAGTTGACTATTTGAGTTAGGGATTGAGAAAGACAAAAGTTGTGGGCCTTTATGCCTGCAGAGTCACTGACACTAGAGCCAAGCCATTCAGTGTGATGAACATCTGAATGGCTTGGACAACAACAATATTGTTGATGTCACCGACATCAACAATATTGTTGTTGTTGGTGACAAAAAGTCACCGACAACAACAATATTGGCTGATGGATAAAGAATGAGGGCTTGGCAATATTATCAGAAATAACATCAAGAAGAATGCAGTCTTGAGGTGAGGGAGAGCGATATAGAACAAAGAGAAAGGTGATAGAGTGAAGTGGTGCTAAACGAAAGCACATGAAAGAGTAGTCTGTGGATTCAAACCTAGTTTCTTGACAAATTGGTGAATTCTTACAAATGTAAATACCCAGGCCAAGCATGTGACTATTGGAGTCTTTACGAATTAAAAGGAAGATAACCATCAACACTAAGATCACAAGATGAGACAGCTGAACTCAAAGTAGTCTCACAAAGAGCAAGTAGGTCTGGTGAACTTTGCAAGATATAAGATTCAACAGAAGAAAAGTTACTTCGAAGAACACGAAGTGGTCTTAAAAATAATAATAGGCATGGAACTCTCATTTCTATTCTATCGCCTATAAACCAATAAATTATCAGTCCAGTTCTTTGGTTTTAAATTTTTTAAAGTCATTATCACGTTTTGGCCCACTTCATGAAAATAAAATAAAGTCCTAAATTATTGCCAGTAAAATTTATGCTACTTTTAAAGTTGTTTTTCTTATTTTTCATCGGTGAAAGTCAAAATTTCACTAATTTAGCATAAGGTAGCATTGGTTATTGATAATTGCACTGCACATCCAAGTATTGAGAATCTTAAATCCGTTTCTATGTCCTTTCCCCCCCCCCCCCCCCTTTCCCTAAATACGACAATATTTGCAGTTGATGGATCAAGGAGTCAATAGATCGTTGAAGTGAATGTACCGAACTGATTTAATTAACAAGATCATAAATGCAATTGATAACGGAAAACAAAGGCCTTAAATCTTTATACTTAATGCTTTAAAAATACTTATTCATTCTTGAAATAAAGTTTTAGAAACCACTATTATTAAATGGATTAAAGAAAGAAGTAGGAGTACCAGACGAAGATTAAGAATACTTCCATGCAATAAAAAATTCAATTGATCAGTTACGTCAGCATATTACGTCAATATGATATAAAAGTCAGTTAAAGTTGTTAAATTATATAGTTTTTATAACAAATTTGAAGTTGAGTATTTTTATGCATTTGGCAATTTGTAACAACAAACTTTTGAGTATTATTGGAATCCAATAATTTATTCAATTACAAGGTAGTATATTGAAATTTACCGTTTTCTTTTGACTATGGTTATACAAATAAATAAAATTTAACTAAAACTATGGTGCAGAGACAAAAAAAATTTTTATAAATTTACATAAAGTTAATATTTATCTAAACATTCAATTATATACAGGTAAACCAACAAAAGTAACTTTAAATTCTTTTAACAATTCACAAAAAAAAACTTTTTCTTTTCTCATTCATCTGCCTTTTCTTCTTAATTGGTCTCTTCCTTATTATTATATTTTAGTAAAGTTAAAATTTAGTAAAAACAAAAAAGTTTACAAAAAACAACTTTATATTTTAGAAAAAATGGTTTACTTTAATTGACTGTTTAGGTTTTATTTTTTTTAGTGTACACATATATACATACCTACATACATATATGTATATATATATATATATATATATATATATATATATATATATATATACATATATACATATATATATATATATATATATATATATATATATATATATATATATATATATATATATATATATATATATATATATATATATATATATATATATATATATATATATGTATATATGTATATATATATATATATATATATATATATATATATATATATATATATATATATATATATATATATATATATATATATATATATTTATAAACAGGATTTTTGGCAAATGATCAATTTCCTCTGAAAGAATATTGGAACATTTCAAATCTTATATGGAATATAGAAACATCAGAGTTCTTGTGTCAGTCGAATAGTTTTCCAATGTGCTGCAGCTGTAGCAGTACTTGCTTTTTATATAAGACATGCTGCATTGACATTTATTGGAACAAAAATGATCCACTGCCATTATTTAAATATATGGATAAAATTGTAAATACATCAAAAACTGTTAAAGACGCAGTGTGTGAAAGTTTAGCATTTAATGGTTATAACCAAGGTCACTTTAGTGCAAGTTATATGATGGTTCACTCATGTTTAAAGGAAGCAAATATTGAAGATAAATATCAGTGTACCAACATAAGTACTGAAGATTTATTTCAAAATATACCTGTCATTGGATCTGATAAATTACTTTATAGAAATGCTGCATGTGCAAAATGTAATTTTGCAAGCTATGAACAGGTTAATTTGACAATACAATGTTCGGGAATAAAATCTGGTATTAATTTAGGAACAAACCTGAAACCTGAAAATAAAAATAAATGGCTAGATATTTTAGAAGAGTACAAAGGTTGTTCTACTGATATAGAGAAAAATGGATACATTGAAAAGTATATACTACCATGTGGTGTAGAAGACACTCAAAATGACTTCGTAAAAAGTTGTCCCATTGGAAATCCGTATCACAATTTATGCAATTCATATTCGGGAAAACTTAATATAAACAATAAGATATATAAAAATTTTGACTGTTATAAATGTGCTAATAATAATCTGGGAAATCTAAATGAAGATCATTTTATATGCCGGCAACCGCCACCTATTTTCGAATCCAATGAATGGGGGGAAATGAATTGGGCTGTTTTAATTAATATCAACAACAAATCAAAAGTCAAAAAATCATATAAGTTTAACTCTCCTGACAGCGCTTTCAAATGCAGCGATGGATATATCCTCGACACTTTTACTAATAAATGCGAAAAAAGTGAAAAAGAAAATAAAAACAATAACTTAATTTCGTATGACTCTTCCTTATTAAAATGTCACTGGAATAGTTATTTGCACAATGCTGGATTTGAAAGCTTTAATGACTGCTTGTTTTCACAACAACCATCGTTATTTTTATTTGTAAATGATACATCTAATTTAACAGCTGTAAATGAAATGTTTTTGGAAGCAATAAATTCCTCCCTCGTTATCTCTTCGAGTAAACTAAAAAAAGCAAACAAAATTATTTTCAGAACAAACGAAACTTTTACATACGAAAAACTACAATCTTTTCGAAAACATCAATCGACCATTTTCAGTTATGCAACTTCAGTGTTCATTTCGTCGATAAAAAATCAAGAAATCACCGAAATGTATGGATTTGATTTAACTAGAAGTTATAAAAATAAAAGAGTTTGTGCGCAACCAGAAACTATCCGAGTTTCTGATAACTATTCTGCATCATCTTTCAACTCCGTTTATTCTAATATAACTGATGAGGAGGTAGTACTTTGGATTGATATTGCACCGTCTGGAGTAGAAAACAAATATATCAGCTTTTGCAAACTTTTTCATTTACAACAAGCGTGTTTTTACAATGTAATCAAAAATTTCACTTTAGAACCCAATCAAACCATTGTCTACTACTATAACAATAAACATTTTACTTACCTCCCAAACGAATACATCCCACTTGCAAACGGTGTTGGTGTATGTAAAGAAAGTGACAAAAATATTGCTTTGACATGGAAAACTAAAGTTTTAAACGTTGCAAATATTATATCAAATATTGGGACATCAGTAAGTGTACTGTGTTATTTAACAATCATAATTGTTTACACGTACTTTAAAGAACTTAGAACATGGTCGAGTGTGACGTCAACAACTTTATGTATAAATTTTTTTTTTGCTGATTTTACATTTTTAATTTCAACACAAGTCAGCAAAAAAAGGTTATGGTGCGAGGTATTTTCCATACTTTTACATTGGTTTCTGTTGGTAGCTTACCATAGTCTCCTTATCTTAGCGCTTGACGTGGCTACAACGTTTGGTTCTTATAATCATCGATTTTCCAAACGGAAAAAGTTAATTCAATACTTTATTGTAATTTATGTTATACCATCAATATATTTATTTATAAATGTTACTTTGGAAAAAACCGGTATCGCGTATATTGGTTATGGAGATGGAGTGTGCTGGATGCAAGAATTTTACGCAAAGCTTTTTTCTTTTATAATTCCAATTGTGATTATCATTTTAACATCGTTATCGTGCTTGTTATTTACCGTTTATAAAATCACTTTGTCAGAGAAAAAAAGCAACGACGTATTTGGGGAAGGAAGAACATCTCGAGTTGATGTTGCAAGGGTAGCTTTAAAACTTACATTAATACTTGGAGTAATTGAGTTAATTGGTTTTGTTCAAATAAGTAAATCATCGTTGTCAGAAGGAGAGGAGACCTTTAATATCATTGTTGCAATTATATACATGGTTTTTAGATCTGCAAAAGGAATATTGTTGTTTGTTGCTTATATTTGCACGCCAAAAGTTCAAAAAATAATTACGTCAATTCGTTTCATTCAAATTAAAAGCAAAGGTAAGACTAACACAAGGCAAGAAAACTATTCTTCAACGGCTTTCAGCTCATTATCTCAATGATTTATTTGGATATTTTAAAATAAGTATTATTTTATTGATATAATTCTAAAAGTATATACTTACAACAGAGAAATAAATAAACGAGAAAAAATCATTTACTAAGTTACAAATATATACATTTATAAAATTTATACTATAACTTTCGTTTAGTTAAGTGTCAGTTTTTAAAAAGTTTTTATTTTAATTTAATTTTTGTAATAGCAAACACGTTTTAAATTTTACGACTTACGAAGAAATATTTTATTTTATTAGTGTTAGTAAGTTGTTTACATATCCTCTCGATGCGTTGTTTATAAATTGAAACTTTAAACTTAATTAAATTGGATTTAATTAAGTTTTTTATTTAATAAGAAATTTTTATTTTTAATAAAGAAATTGGATAAGCTTTAAAGTTAAAGTAAGAAGGATTGGCACATTCACGGATTGTGACTCTGCACTTTACATAAATATGATAAATATTTAATATTATGTGAAATTAGGGATGTTAGCAGGTACACAGGTACCCACCCGTTGCTTAATACATGGATAACATTATCAAATGCTACCCTTTATTCCAATTTACCCAAATGCTACCGTTATCTATACAAAAACAATATATATATATATATATATATATATATATATATATATATATATATATATATATATATATATATACAGATATATATATATATATATATATATATATATATATATATATATATATATGTATATATATATATATATATATATATATATATATATATATATATATATATATATATATTAGTTTGCAATTATTAATCGTAATATAATAACTTAAAAACATAAACTTGTTATGTGAACGAAAATCTTGAAGATCTTATGTGAAAGAAGATCTCAAAGATTTTGTCAAAATTTTAATAGTTACAAAATATTTATCATAGAATTTCGGAAAATATCAAGGAATATTCTCCTATCGAAATCAAGGAATATTCTTCTTATCAAAGAATTTCTCCAATCAAAATCAAGGAATATTCTCCTCCAATCAAAATCAAGGAATATTTTTCTTCAATCAAAATAAAGAAATATTCTCCTCTAATCAAAATCAAGGATTATTCTCCTCCAATCAAAATCAAGGAATATTCTTCTTTAATCAAATAAAAGGAATATTTACCGAAGATATTGTTAACTTAAACACTCTTTATTTCATTATTATGAATAAACAAAGGAGGCATATTCAACAAAGATTTTTTTTGAAACTGGGTAAAAGAGGATTCATTTAGTTTTTTCAATATTAATTGATAGTTTGTTTGACTTTAACCGTTATAAACTTTAATGAATTTGCTATTTATTTAGTTAAATAATGTTGGTTAGTCATGTCCTGCTAAAAAATGATTAATTTCATTGGCAAATATAATTGTTGATGTTTATTACAGATCGTATTAAACATCGTAAATATAATTTGATGTTTAATACAGACCGTTAATGTAAATTAAAATCATGTTGATTTTTAAGTGAATTTTTATTTATAATTAGATGGTTATAAATTAGCCAATCCCATAAATATTTTTCGACTACCAATTCTTATGTGGAGTGATTAATGAGTGGCGTAGAAGTCATAATTATATGAAAAAAAAAATATTTTTTATTTTTTCTTGATAGAGGTATTGTCGTCGATTGTTCGTAATTACGCTTTTTAATATTTTTGACTAAAATTAGAGCAATTTCCAAGCATTAGCGCGAATAGATTCTGATGTCAAATCCAGTTAATTTATTCAACGATATTTTCTTAATGTGTTCCTTTACCAGTAAAATACTGTCCTTAATAATTTAAGACACATGTTGTACTTATCTTCCACTGATTACGATATTTAAATTAATACTTTGGCTATTGTAAAATAATTTTTTGTCAATCTTTGAGCTTTTTTCCAGTCATACGACAAACTTTATGATCTTTATCTCATTTTGGTATCAAATGATGTTGTTTTTTTTAAATACTGTTACTGGAGCTTTAAATCAAACAAATTCCAATCCAAAATCGTTTTCTTAAAAGACTGGGTAAAGAACTTTTAATCTTTAGTTATTAACTAAACTAGATCAAAACGTATCAATGTAATTCAAAAATATATATACACATTTTTTTTGTTGTTATTTTAGGTGCTCCTAGAATAAGAGTTTTTAAGACTTGAACGGAATCCCACTAGAATAAGATTCTTTAAGAGTAACGGAATCCCACTCTTTCAGAGATAAATCGATAAGATTAATAGTCATTATAATCAATATGTTAGACACAGTTGAGCGACTTCTATATTTTCTTCTAAGCATAGCGTTGGAGTTATTGGAGCAGAATCGAATTAGTTTTTTTTTCTAAGTAGTTATTAGTATATCTAACATTATTTAAAATTTCTATTACTGAATATTAATGAATATTGTTTCTTCGTCTAGCTTTTCTAATTCAACAAGTTTAAAGAAAATTGTTGGTGGTGCTACTGAATCCTCATTTTTTGAATAAAGTATGATGACTGGTGCGCAAGATATTGTAGATGCGTCAATAATCAAACAGATATTCAATTTTTTTTCAATTGTTTTATAAAATATTTTTTTTTTAATATCCTTTACAATGAAATCTACTGTTTTGACTGAACTTTTAGGAGAGTGTAATCATATTCTCATGTCTAGTCCATTTTTCATCTGTAACTCAATCTCATCTTCTATATCTGAAAATGGTTTTCTTTTGGTCAGGTATCGAATACTCTACAAGTAGTCGTTAAATATTTTGTGTTCATTGTGTCTATTGCTTTTGATAAATAATCTTGCTTAAGTTGTTTTAAGTTCTCTATACAAATGTTGTGGGCTCTTGATGAAAATCATTTAGAACAAATGTGTTAAGTATTTACATTCAAAAAATGTCTGATTTATTAGAAAGTAAAAAGTCTTCATGTTTACAGCATTAAAATATTCAATAAATGGCCAAAAAGCTCAAAAAAAAAAACTAAAAAAAAAGCTCATACTTTATCTTTCTGTAAACAGTAAAGCGTTAAAATCTAAGTTGTTTTTACTCATAGCAATTTACTTCCATAGTTAATTTACTTCCATATACTCATAGCAATTTACATCCAGTTTTTACTTATAGCAATTTCCTTCCATAATTTCTTTTAGCTGTTTGAATAAAATACCAAAAAAAAACGTTTCAGCTTTTATATAATTCTTCCCCATAGTATTAAACTGAAACTTGAAACTCGTAGTTAATAAAATCCCCAATTATTTGAAAACAAAATAATACAAAGAATTGTTTAGAGTTTTTAAAAAAAATAACCAATCAGAACGCACACCAAATAAAACTGCATTTTTTGAAAACAAAAGAGCCTAAAAGCGATATTTTTCTTCCGATCTCTCCTAAACTACGTTGAGAGCATTCAGAAAGATTACTTTTAGTGTTAGAGTTGTTATTAGTTTTGTTCTCAATTATTGATGTGCTGCTTTCTTGAAGTTGAATTGGTTGTGATTGTAACGGATTTGTATCAGCCAATGCCATTTTGAAAAGAAAAGGTTCCTATTTTTTTTTAATTGATTTTAAGGGTAATTGTGCACAATTAAATACAATTACTTATTACTTAATGGTTAAATTTCCAAGTAAAAATGAAGAAGATATAAGCACAAGTCACGCAAAAACAAAATCAACGAATACATTACTGCAGTGGTATGAATAATTTTTACTGTCTACCACCTGGAAATCACAATTGATATGGTTTTATATAATAATAAATACGAAACCTACTAAATCAAACAAATGTAATTTAACTTCATCAAATGAGTATTGCACGTCATATAATGAATGAATGAAAATACGCTTTATTTCACAACAAATATTTTGGCTTCTTTTATAAAATAATTAGATAAATATGACTAGAAATATCATCTAGCAACCGGCGAACTACAAAACCTTTATGAAGCGATTCTACCAAGCCGGTACGAACCGACTGAATCCTACCACTGGTGACAAGTTTCCTTGGTGGCAATTGAACAATACGGCTAAACTATATTCTTGTAAATTAGAATTAGACTTTTTTTTACATTGATAGAAATAGAGTTAGACACTTTTTTACACGTGACTATTTTTTACACGTGACTATTTTTTACACGTGACTATTTTTTAAGCGTGACTATTTTTTACACGTGACTATTTTTTAAGCGTGACTGGCTTATCTCTAAAATCTTAAACTTAAGAATAGTGTTTGACATGTAAAACTAATATGCTTAAATTAAATTAATTAATTTGTTTAAATACTTTCATGACTTATTTTTAGTTTATGTATTTAGGTGTCATATGGTAAAAGAAAGTTTTCTAATTTTTTTAATGTTTAGAATTTTCTTCATAACTTTTTATTATGTCGTGAGAACGTATTATATTATAGGTGATTGAAATTATTATGAAGTTGTAAAAAGTAGTGTGTAAAAAGTAGTGAAATTTTAAAACATGATTATATATTGTTATTTAAAATAAAAGGTGTTTTATCAAGTGATATTAAAACTTTTCACATCCGTCAAATTAAAGAAATTTTTATGGAATTGTGATTAAACATTTAAAAAAATTAGAAACAAAAGCAAAATTTATGAAATGTTTAAATTATTGTAAAAAAGTTGTTAATGAAATGATATTTGAATAAAAACTTAATAAATACAATTGCGAAGCTATTGTACAAGAAGTCAATTTGTAAAACTTGCTAAATCCTAGTAAATTGATTTTGAGTAAAGGACAAAATAATAAACTACTAATAGTTGCATCAAGGGAAGCTAATATTTTCTTTGTCTATTTTCAGGACAAAAAATCTTTCAATTATTCTAACATTTAAATAAATTATAGATTTCCATATATAGAATGTGGAAATGGAATGAACTCAAAATTTTTATTTTTGTGTTTTAGCACGTTTTGCAGATGAGCTCCTTAAGTAGATGTAAATATAAATTATTAATCAACGACTTGATAACAAATAATAAAATAATTTTTATTATTTAAATAAAATAATAAAATAATTTTTGTTCTATATTTTAATATTTTCTCATTTTCAAATCAAAGGATAAACAAATTTATTTTGTATAAACTTAAATTACTTACCTCATAATAAATATTTATATTTATTTTTGTGCGAAAGAACTTGTGTGCGAAATGCCTAATTATTTAATTATATTAAATAAGATCCAGTTCCGCCCTGCCCATCAAGAACACCGTAAGTGTGAAAAGATTTTGAGATAATTGCCAAAAACTGTTTGGCCAAAAAGCATCTTAATATGTTTGCAGGTGAAAAATTGTATAATGTATAATATTCAACACCAAAAAAAAAACTCAACATTTGCACTTAGGGTGCTCTTGATTTGCAGGACAGATTTTCGCGGTAATTTTCGTTAAACTTAAAGAGCTGTTTAAATTGATTCTGCGAGTTTTCGATAAAATGCGAGAGTTCTGCGAGTGAAAAATTTTTGATTATTTTAATTTTGCTCATTAGTTTAAACGAAAAAAAAAAATGAAAAAGATAAAAAACCGAAACTATGAACGATTCCTTAAAGATATTATTTTTTTCTTAGATTTTACCATTTTTTACTAATACTAAAAAACTTAAAGCCTTTTTCGATACTTTTAAAGGTCACATTAAAAAATTTTAAATATGCTCAAAGAAAGTCTTTACAACTTCCGCAACTAAACTAATACTAATAGTTAATGTGCTTTACAAGATATTTTCGTCAGTGGGTAATTTGAAATCTCAAGTTCTTAAATTGTATTTTTAAGTTAAGACTTTACTCGGTACTTGAAATACTTTAACTATTGTAAAGACATTTCGACAATAGGTTATTACTACCAGCCATGTATGTATGTATGTATGTATGTATGTATGTATGTGTGTATGTATGTATGTATGTATGTATGTATGTATGTATGTATGTATGTATGTATGTATGTATGTATGTATGTATGTATGTATGTATGTATGTATGTATGTATGTATGTATGTATGTATGTATGTATGTATGTATGTATGTATGTATGTATGTATGTATGTATGTATGCATGTATGTATGTATGTATGTATGTGTATATACGTAAAAAAAATTTATATTTGGGAAAGTTATTTGATTGATTGCTACAATCAACGTAAATTTCGTGAACCTTCTAAACCAAGAAAATTCATCAGCTTTACCAGTTTAACAAAGGATTACTGATAAAACCGGTTGATATATAAAAAAAAAAAAAAAAAAAAACCAGCAAGGAAACATTAAAGCTCTATATCAAATCAGCAAAATCATTTCATTCAGCTTAACCGTATTCTCGGTGACAAGACATCACGGTCTTCTACGAGTTTTCAGTTTCTTTATTATGTTATCTTTTTTTATTTTCTAACGAGATCTTTATTTTGTATTTAAGTTATAGATTTTCAAAGATAAGCTTTTCTTGAAAAATTTCAATTTAAGTTTTAAGTAATTTGCCCTAACTAGGTTGAGTAAGTAAAATCTCAAACTTTTAATTACTTTAGTAGACGCCGTTGTGCAGTGTTAGCACACTTGCCTTACAAACGTAAGACCCGTGGTTCAAACCCCACCTCTGGACAAGTTTTGCGACATCGGTTGGGAAGTCGTGAACTTCCTATTAAATGCTTAAAACGCGGTGCTCTGTGATAAGACCGTAAGAACTACTTGGGGCACCTTAAATCAACATAAAAAAAAAAAAAAGATGCATAGCCATATGTTTAAGAGTTTTACGTTTAACCTTTCGCGACTAAGCTAAAAACAGCTACATGACTGCGTGTAAAATAAAGAACTACGATCATGATCAATTGAGTAAGTATAAAATAAAACTACTAGTCAGAATTTTAAAAACAAGACCTTGTTTTTTTTGTCTAAGAATTGACTTTCAGAATATCAAAAAATTTTAAAAAAATTTTGTTTATCTTAGTTACGTGATCAAAATATATTATCTTAAAATTAACAAAAGTATATAGTTTCTTTATGTAAACTTAAACAAATAAAAAAGAAATAGATAAACGTATCATTTTTGATATTAAATTAATGAAGCCTTTATAGTGCTGATCAAAGAAAAAAAATATCCACCACTATCGTTGAAAAAAATGTCCACCACTATCATTGAAAAAAATATCCACCACTATCATTAAAAAAAATATCCACCACTATCATTAAAAAAAATATCTACCACTATCATTGAAAAAAATATCCACCACTATCATTGAAAAAATATCCACCACTATCATTAAAAAAATATCCACCAATATCATTGAAAAAAATATCGACCACTATCATTGAAAAAAGTATCCACCACTATCATTGAAAAAAATATCCACCACTATCATTGAAAAGATATCTACCACTATCATTGAAAAGATATCTACCATTATCATTGAAAAAAATATCCACCACTATCATTGAAAAAAATATCCACCACTATCATTGAAAAAAATATCCACAGCTATCATTGAAAAAAATATTCACCACTATCATTGAAAAAAATGTCTACCACTATCATTGAAAAAAATGATTTCATTTATATCAATATAAAATAATCTGTTCTTCGTAATTTTTTAAAATTGATTTTTGAGCGATCTATAAATGCAATTAAGAAACGGTTGGAAGCATTAACTAAAGAAATTATTAACAATTCAAAGATAATTTTAAAGTTTTTCCAAATTGCTATAGATGTTTTGAAATATTTAAAATTGTTTATGCATCGCCATACGGGTCACTCGTCATTTAGATGTTTAGGGTCACGCGTCACGAAAGGTAAAAAATAAAGTTAAAAAGTAAAGTTAAAAAATTGTTTAGTAGACAAAAACACGCTGTCAGGATTATTTCAAATGCATGTCGATTCGCACATTCTAAAGAACTGTTCAAAAATTATCACATACTCAATGTTCTTCAGTTAAACCTTTATCAAGTTCTTATTTTTATACAGAAACTACATAATAAATTAACTCCTATAAATTTTAATACATTTTTCAATAAAATTAATCACGTTTACCCTACAAGATTTTCAAACTACAATTACGAGCAACCTAAAATACACTATTTGGCTACTAAATTTTCTATTGCCATTAGAGGTCCTAAATTATGGAACACTTTGTTAAATAACCAGCTGAAAAATTGTTCTTCACTTTCTCTATTTAAACAAAAACTCAAACAAAAACTTCTTAACAATGTTAATGAATTAAATTCTTTTTAAGATTCTTTTATCTTCTTTTTTAACAACTATCTTATTAACTAGTCTAACCAATTTAAATTTTCTTTAAATATCCTATTAGCTTATCTTCAGTTTTTAAGTGTGATTGCATTTTTTTTTTTTTTTTGTTTATGTTTTTACAATTTCCTTTTGATTATAGATTAGTAACTGATCTTAACATATTTGTATATATTTGTATATATTTGTATATATTTGTATATAATTTTTAAATGGTAGAAATGGTAACTTTATGTTTTATGTTTACATTTTAATGGTTATACACGCTTGCTGATGAAAGCACGTCGGTGTGTAGTGATAAGGCAAATATTCTCTTCTTTTAGCCCCGGTCATGTAGATATTATTTATATAACACGGCATTGTATTCTTTTTTTTTAATGACAAATAAAAAAAAAAAATAAAAAAGAAAAAAATTAAGGCTTAAAAAAAAAAAGATGACATATTTTTGTAACTTTATTTGAAAATTGTAGAATTTCCCCAAGCTATATTTACATTTATATATAGTTATGCCCAAAAAGATCCGAAATTTAGAGAGTAAAACCCTTTTTATAATTTAAAGTGTATACTACTATTGCTAGAAAACTTTTTAATTTAAAAAACAACATACATGAACATAAAGAAATAAAAAAACCACAATATAAAACATGTTTTAATTTTTTGTGTCGGATCGTTAAACTTTATGAAAAATCTTTATTCTTTGCGCCTTTAAGACTTCCGTTACAGAGTTTTTAAGGCTTCTTTCAGATCTGCTAGTAAGATTAGCTTGCTTTTAAAGTGGGGATGTAGAGTCCCAAAAAGACTCCGACTTTAAATTTCTGTTTTTTCCTGGTCTCTGCTTTCCACAGTGGAAAGGCATGAACGCATTTTCTTGTTTCCATGTTTTTACAATTTAGGCCTGATCGCAAATTTGAAAGTGTAAAAATATTAAACTCGAAACTGGGGGAAACAAACTCAAAAACAAACAAACAAAAAAAATCGTTTCCTTAACTGCAAAAACGACGGATATTGTTAGCGCAACGCATTTTAGCATTGCCAAAAGCTCAGAAATTGAAAATGTCATTAAACTAACAAGCAAAACAAAACAAAACAAATAACGTTGCAAGTAACCCTCAGGCGGATCAAAGGTTTTTTGGTCGTTCGAAATAAACTACGAACACGTCAAAGTTTTCTGTGTTCAAGGGCTACTCGAAACTATAAAATTTGCAACAAGTTAGATACATTGTTCTTCAAAATATCCAAATTTTTGAAAGTCTTTTTCCTTGAGGTAGAAGATGTAAACTAGCATGATTGTTGATAGTGATTGCATCCGAAATTAAAATTGCAGAACATTGCTTAATAGAAAAGCTAAAACACTTCTTTTTTATTTTTCTTGAGAAAATAAAAAAGTCTTTAATATAATACGGCTTTCAGGGCCGATCACAACCCCCTCCCAACACACACACCCTCATCGCGCCGGCCTTGATGACTGTTGTATCATAAAAAATAAATAAACAGTTTAAAGTCTACAAAAATGAATTCGAATTGTTAAAAAATATATTCGAAATAATGTAAAAACAACATTAATATGTATTACTGATGCATTATTGAATTATTCAACATGAATTGAAAACAAGAGCTGGACTAGAGTTGATCCTTGAGGCCTTGATTAGCTCTAAACGACTCAATGTAAAAAAATACCTATCGAGGCAAAAGTAAGACAAAAACTTGACAACCTTTAAAAAAATTAGTAGGTTTTTCCTGATATCAAATGTTGTCGTTCAGAACAACGAAATAGAAAAGCAAGATGAGAGTTGTTCACGGCCAGAACCTGAATGACCTGGTCAATAATGTTCTTTTAGCAAGATGTTCTTTTAGCAAGAGGATTTATATCACATCATTAAGTCTAACTTGGAATTAATGGAGGTAGTTTATTTATAAAAATTCCTTAAAGCGTAACTGACACATGTTGCAAAAAAAGTTACTCAAGGAGCATCATGTCTGCAACATGGCATATGTTCCAAAATAACACTCAAAGAGTATCATGTCTGCAATCAAGCTCTTCTGCTTAAAGTGATGGTATAAAAGATTATCTAATGGTTGCTGAAGTAGAGAATATGCATGCCTCCACCACGCTTATAACTGTTAAACTATATAACTGTTAACAAAGAAATAATACTTGCTATAACTATATTATATAATAAAGTTAAGTAACTAAAATAACTCATGGAGTTATTTTAAACATCTTCACTTTCAACAAAGCTGCATGTAATCACTTCACCGCTAGCATACTTACGTTGGGCCAACGTATGTAAAACCATCGCGAATGTCGGCTCTTTTTTCCATTGCAAAACCAACGTGGTTCCAATGTCATTTGGTTAATACAAAATTATTACCGACGGAGCTAAAAACATCTGTCAAATTTACATTGGCTCAATGTATGTAAAAACATCGCAAAAAATTGAGTGTTTTTACCATCTAAACCCAATGTTGATCCAATCTATATATTTCGACGTTGATTCAATGTATGAAAATCAACGTTGTTCCCATGTATATATATATATATATATATATATATATATATATATATATATATATATATATATATATATATATATATATATATATATATATATATATATATATATATATATATATATATATATATATATGTTGTTCCCAAATATATATATATATATATACACACACACATATATATAAAGAAAGTAGAATTAAATGAAAATTTAGTTCTGAGTAATATTGAATCCAACGTTTTGCCTATTAAAATTTAACGTTGAATCAACGTAAATACAACGTTGTGCAAAAATACAATGTTGGGCCAACACATAAAATAAAACGTTGAACCATCGTAGAAAATATAACCATTTTTCGACTTTGAATAAACGTTTTATCACAATTGGTTTTTATTGTTGGCGACGTCGCATTTCTATCCATAATAATATAAAAACAACGTTAACAGCCGATATTTGGCCAACGAAACGCGCGACATTGTTCTAATGTTTTAACAACGTATGTGTGCTAGCTGGGTAATAGAGTTAGAAGTAACTAATATAGAAAAAACAAAGTTAATAAAGCAAGACAACAATTAACGGACAACAAAAACTAACGAAGACAAAAACTAGATAACTCATCAAGTACATTAACGTTCATAAATGTAGGAAGATCTATATTGTTGCGATAACGATTAGCTAAATAAAGTTGTCTTATCTGAGTTAAACTTCACTAGCCACTTAGAGCCCCATGATGTAGCAAAAGTGAGATTATTTTCAAACTAAAGTGTCCCCTCTAAGCAATCAGAGAGTGTTGGCTTGTAACCAGACAAGAATAAACGGTAGTGTCATTGGCAAACAATGCCACCTTAAATATGACAATTTCTGATAGATGGCTCTATACTTTCATGTAAACTTAAAAAGTATAGAGCCAAAGCTGGAACCTCGAGGAACCCCTTGCAGGAAATAAAGAAAAATGCTATCCATCAAGGACAACTTCTATTGTATGGTTGGGAAGGAAGGACTCAATAGTCTGATACCTGATCCACCGTAAGAAGAGAGCTTATGATAAAGACTAGCATGCCAATATTTATCAAAGGCTTTAGAAATGTCGGGAACAAAAACCTTACGCTCACCTCATCTTTCAAATACACGATAAAACATATTGGTGATTGTCTTTATCAAATCGGCAGTAGAACTAGAAAATTGAAAAAAATTATGATGATCAGAAACTAAGTTATTAAATTCACGATGAGAGATTACGTGTTTGTTAATTAAAGACTCAAAAACCTTGCTTAGGATAGGAAGAAAGCTAATGGGATGGTAGTGAGACGAATCAATTCGCTCTCTAGAACTTTTAAAAATAGAGATAACAGATGTTCTTTTCCAGTAGGATGGAAAACAAGACTCTGATTAGCACTTGTTAAATAGTTTTGAAAGTATGGACAACAACTCTGGAAAATACTTCTGCAAGTGTATAACAAGTTTGTTGTCCGTCCCACAAGCTGTAGAAAAGTCTCACAAGAAGTCAATCTCTGAATCAACATGTTTGTTGGCTATATCAGGTAGGATGTGATTAGTGGAATCTTGAGATGAGATTGATAAAAAGGATTTAGCAAACAATTCAGCTTTGTCTTAGGTGATGTAATAAAATCTGAACCATGCAAGTGATGAGGAATAACAGATCTGTAGGAAGATCTATAATGTTGCGATGACGATTAGCTGAAAAAAGTTTAGTTTTATCTGAGTTAAAGTTCACCAGCCACTTAGGCCCCATGATGTAGCAAAAGTGACATTATTTTTAAACTTAAGTGTCCCCTCTAAGCAATCCGAGAGTTTTGACTTGTAATCAAGACATTAATAAACGGTAGTAGCACTAGTGAACAATGCCACCTTAGATGTGAAAATTTCTGGTAGATCGTTTATGTAAATTTAAAATGTATATGGCCATGAGGAACTCCTTGCAGGAAATAAAGAAGAGTGCGGTCCATCAAGGGCAACTTCTTTAGTAAAAACAAGACTCTGATTCGCACTTGTTAAATAGTTTTGAAAGTATGGACAACAGCTCTGAAGAATACTTCTGCAAGAATATAACTCTTGTAGAAGTATTCTTTAAAGAATACTTCTGCAAGAGTATTGGTTTGTTGTCCGTCCCACAAGCTGAAGAAGAGTCTCACAAGAAGGAAATCTCTTTAGATACAGAAGCTGGAATGATAAAAATGTCAAGCAATGAATCAAAATGTTCGTTGGCTTTATTAGGTAGGATGTTATTAGTGGAATCTTGAAATGAGATTGATGAAAAGTTCTAAAAAATTCAACTTTATTTTTAGTTGATGTAATAAAATCTAAACCATGCAAGTGAGGAGGAATAACAGATTTGCACTTATTATAGACACTTTTAAAGGTTCTCCAAAAGTCTGTAATTCTGCAATTGCATGAATAAAGTTAATACAAAAAGTAACCATTTGTTTTGCGGCTTTGAAGATAAAAATATATTTTCTTGCTAAACTTAGCTTTAAAAATAGCACGTGGTTTTAATAGTGGAGACAAACAGAAAGTTTGTCTCCACTATACATACGTACCGGCGCACAGTGAATCAGGACAATCAAAAACCGGCAAAAATTAAATAAAAATTGACATAAATTGTAAATAAACAATGTTATATATATAAAATAAAAATTTTTAAGTCAAAGATTTCAAACTTGTTAATAATTTTTTTTTACGCGCAGCTTCGACGCGTAAAATGCGTGCTTACGCGTGTTAAAGGTGACTACACGCGTACAAAAAATTTTTTTTTTAGTTTTTTAGAATCTTCAAGACAAACACATAATTTTGATATATTACTCTACTTGATATTTTTATAAAAATGATTTTTAAAGGATGTTGATACATAGAGAAAAAATATGTAAAAATATGTTTCCCTTTGAAGTGTCAAGTTTCAAGTGTTCCCTTTCAAAATGTCCCTTTTGTCTCTTTCAATTTTTGTACTTTTTGAATTTGGTATTCAGGGATGTTGAAGTGTAGTAACATTTTTTGACCAAGACTCCATTGTAAATGTTTACAGCTGAATTTAATCTGAGGATTGTTAAAAATTTGTTATCTATTATTCCAAACCGTCAAATTAGTTCTTTTCTGACATCTTCACTATAACATGACATCTCTGACATCTTCACTATAGCGTGAAACCTCTACCAGCTTTTACTATAATATGACATCTCTGATATCTTCACAATCAAATCTCTTTAAATCAGTCTACATACAGAGAAAAAATACTGTATTTTTTTACATTAAATTTATTATTTACATTACAATTAATTTAAAAACTTCGTCTGGTAACGGTTTTCCTTGATAGCTCTTATGTTTTCTAAAAGATATGCTTGATATTTTTGGATCTGATCTTACTAGAAGGTAGTGCATCTGATTCATCATTGTATTTAACCTTGATACTTTTGCCGTGTGCTTAAGTCTAGAATTTCTTATCTGTTTATTTAAACTCTCTAGTGCATCTTCCGAATATACCCCGATTGGCAAAGGTAATTTATTTGATATAGAAGAACTATGCAGTAGCAGTTTATATACAGTAGGAGGCATAACATATCAGTTGTATAAACTCACTATACGTTTAGCTGTTTAAGTGCAGTATAAACCTAATTCATTGATATTCATAGGATATCCACAAGATATGGTTATGAGAATATTATGCAATACTTTAATTATATCACAATCAACTTTAATAATTTCAGAAAAAACTTCACTATTTTTTAATGCTCTTCTGGCAGTGTTGCCGTCAATCATGTTTCCAGACCCAGTTTTTTGGCATATCAACGTATAGGCTTAACCGTTTTCTGAAGAGTACCTGAATCTCTTTTTTTTTATGTCTACAGATAGTTTTTCCTCAATTTTTTTTGGCTTATACTTTTAAGTTTCAATTTTATAACTCAAATGAAGAACGAACTCCAAGCATTTTATCCAGCAATGCAAAGCTGAAAGTCCGAGCCCCAAGGCCGAGTCATTCTCAGTTTTTGCTTTTAATAAATCAATATTGTTCATTTCCTTGGGTTTAGCATTACACACATTGCAGAATTTAGTGGATTTTGTCTCTGTAAGTGCGCTAACTACTTTATTATCAAACATTGTAAGATCAATCCTATAGCTGATATTAAATGTCAAAATTTTTCCTGCGATATTAAAAACTTTGCAAAACGTCTTTAAGGTATTTATTTGATTTTTCAGATCTGATTCTTCTTCTCTGGATAAAATTGGACTCTCTTTTTTATATTATAGATGAAGAGGTCTACAAAAGTAACAGCTTGAAGGATTTTCATTTTTCCAAATTTCGCCATCTTCTACTTTGAGCAATGAAGGCACAAAAGCTGTACTGAAAAGATTTTCTTTATGCTTAATTTCTATACTTGCGTTGCTTGTATCATATTTCTGTTTATAAATACTTTGGCTTGATGCTCCATCAAAACCAATCTTTTCATATAAAACTCCAAATATTTCATCGCTTTGACCAAAAATAGGCATATGAATCATTTCTGTTATTCTACTCACAGTGTGATCTAACATGCTTTGAAGAGTACACTTTGCAGAAATTTCAGAAAAATGTATGTTCTCAGGATAGGATTTCAGTTTTTCCACGAAAAAATTGTGCAAGGTAGGATAAATATGTACGTTGTGTACAAGAGCTGGGTTTCTTATCATATGATATTGTTTATCGATGAGATTAGTATTCATTTTTAATGCAAGAGCAATATCTACACTCATGTTAATGGGAAAGGTTTTCTCCAAAGTTTTATCAACTTTTTTTTATCTCTAAAACATTAGATATATTGTTTTTTAAAACAGAGGCTTTTTTTTTTCTCTAGCAGCATTTGCACTTTTTGCAGAAGCTAAAAATAGAGCTTCGTGATTTTCAGTGGCTAGTTCTTTTTTTTTCTTTTTCTTTTGCCTCTCTCTCCAAGAACACTCTATTGTTTATGGGGTCTTCCAGAACCAATATAGCTATTTTTATTGTTCATAAGATTTCTTTGAAGCCAACGATTTTCTTTTTGCATAAATGTATCATAGTTTCGTCCACATTGTTTTAGTTTTTTCTTCACCTTTGAAATAAATATAACTAAAGCAAGGTTAACTTTATTTAAGTTTTATTTGCGAATTTTTTCAGTATTTTTTATTTCATTAAGTAAATCTTTCCATAATTTTAACTTATCAACTCCTAATTCACGTTTATTTGGAATAAGATCTAATCTTTTCATTGTTATCGTTTATAAGAACCATCAATATAATAAAACTAATATATAGACACATTTTAAATTACATTACATATTTTTTTACTTTACATTGTTTCAAATTTTATCTTGTTATGACTTTTAACAATTTTCTTATTGTTACATCCTGTATTTACACATATTACTTAGTTAACTTTATATTACATGTAATATAAAGTTAACTAAGTTAACTTTATATAACATGTAATCAGGGCCGGCGCTAGTATTTTTTGGTTTTTGAGATAGCTAACTTCCAGACATGGAGCAAACTCCAAACATATATATATATATATATATATATATATATATATATATATATATATATATATATATATATATATATATATATATATATATATATATATATATATATATATATATATATATGTATATATATATATATATATATATATATATATATATATATATATATATATATATATATATATATGTCAAATAAAGATGCTTTGCAAAAAATTGCAAAGCATCTTTATTTGAAACAACATAGCCCCAAAATTTTTGCCTAGTCTGCCCAAAACGTGAGAGCAACAAGTTGATAAAATATTTTTTGTACTATTTTCAACTAGACTAATATTCATCGATAAGTTTTAAGTTTTATAGTATAATTTCTTAGTGTTCAAAAATTATAACAATATAAAATTTGCAACCCCCTCAAATTGAGGGGGGTTTAAACATTATATAGTCATAATTTTTGAACGCTAAAGTGTTTTACTATGAAACTTAAAATTTATCGATGAATATTAGTCTAGTTGAAAATAGTACAAACTACATTAGAACAAAAAAAAACTATATTAGAACAAGTTCTACAAGCACTTTAAGTTTCCCGCCAATTTCATTTGTTTTTGGATATAATAAAGTTCTTAGCAAAATGGCGGAAAACAAGGTTTTTATAAAATCATCAACATTTGTTTTTCTTGAATAATTTCCAATACTGCAGGAGACCGCAGTAATCCTTTTACATTCCTAAAGTAGAAGTGTTAATTAACTGGAAAATATATATATATATATATATATATATATATATATATATATATATATATATATATATATATATATATATATATATATATATATATATATATATATATATATATATATATATATATATATATATATATATATATATATATATATATATATATATATATATATATATATATATATATATATATATATTTGTGGAACTCGGAGGAACATTTTTTTAGCTGATATATAAACAAAAAAAATACAACTATTTTCTACTTTTTTTTAGAGAAGTCTTCAAATTTAAACGAAAAAATCAAACTTTTTTTTTTCTTTTTGTATTTTTGAAATATATAGAGTCAAAATATTATTTTAAAAATAAATATACACTTTTATTTAAATTTCAAACTCTCTAATTTAGTTGAATAAAAGCCTCACATTTTTCAGATTTCTTTAAAAATAATATCAAATTTTTTCACTTCTTTTACCTATAAAATACAAAATAAAAGCTTTATGAAAAAATTATTTTTACTTTTGAAATAAAAAATCATTGTCTTTTAATATTATCTAACAAACAGCACTTAATTTATAAAAAAGTGATGAGGGGTTTATTGCTATTTTTTTGTTGTTTTGAGTCACTGTGCGACGTTTGCAATGGTTTTACATACGTTGGGCCAATGTAAGTGTGCTAGCTAGGGAGATTTAATGAATGCGCTTGACAATGAACAAATAATGCTCTAAATTCGACTGCTCTTATTTTCTGTATGTAAGTCGTAATAAACTCCCGAAACATTACTCGCAACACCAAATCTTTGCCCTCTTTAATCATTTACGGGTAAATCTAATGTGGTTGACAAACCACTTTGAAAAGGGTTTTAGAATCAGTATGTTCTTTTCCATAAAAACCTAAAAAAAATTCTTCAATTCGAAATGTGTCACGTTCGACCGATCGAACACACAATGAAACCTGATTCATTACAGATATGTCTGAAGTCTCATCAAGCATTATTAAAAAATATTGTTAAAATTATTTTTCTAAATTTAAAATGAATTTGTTTATTATTTCATAAAAACTTTGAATAGACGGCTTTGTTAGTTTTGTTTCTTTGACAAATTAAACAGAACGTTTTATTTTTGTCTTTGTCATAACTAAGCTGACTAATGATCCAATTGCTGATTTTTAAACATGTGATAAACTTAAAAAAAATAAAAATGCAAATGATTTAACAGGGATAATACCAATTACGTTATAAAAAATCGTTCTGCAGAATTATAATTTAGATATTTTTTTCCAATTATCTTCGTGAATGAGCACAAAAGTTGGGGACAAAGTAACAAAAAACAAAGAAAGGAGGATTTTGAAATCAGTGCATACTAAAATGACTGATGGCAGGAATTCATATATCAGATCGAAAGATATCACAATAGTTTTATTATCGCAATAAAAAAATAATTAAAAAAAAAAAAAACTTCTTTAAAACATATATCATATATTAACATAATGCACTTAAAGTTAGGAAAGATATTTTTTTGCCATTCAAGCGTGGGTCAATTTTGTTTATGTTTGTCGTTTTGTTCCTAACTGTTTCTTTTCAATAAGCATTTTCTTTTTTTTTCAAAAAGCACTGCAATGGTTGCATGGTTTTCCTAGTGGTTCGGTTTTGGCTGGCACTTAATGCTATTGCTAAATGTACGATAGACAAAAAGAAAACGTTTTGTTGGTATTTGTTTGCTCATTTGACACAAACAAAGTTGAAAAATTACAGATTTTATTTCATGGGTGCGGAAAGCTCAACCTACACCACGAAAGAACATTGCTAGACGACGGAAAATATTTACCTATTTCCAATAATAGCAGAGTCGACAACACCAGGAGAGGTGGGGGACAGGTAGGCAAAAAACAGATGTATCACCCCCCTCCTTTAAGATCTCTTCGGAACGGTCCTGTTTACGTACGTATCAATGTATAAAACAACACTTTGTTACAGTATAACTCTATGTTAGTAAAAAAAATGCTTACTTAGCTTGAGCTTCTACTACTAGTTTCTCATTCAGCAGGATCATTAGTAAAATTGATAAAAAAATGTTGATGTTGCTAAAAGAGTAACTGACGGTAGAATCTCAAGTTAGATAAGTATTTTTAGTTGTAGTATAATAGGAGTTTGATGCCACTCGAGCTTATATTGCTGCTACTACACACGCACGCCAGCGTGTTACGTTCACATTTCCAGAAAATAATTTGACACCGGTCAGCGATTTCAGCCACCGAAAAATTTTTGGCACCCTGAAAAAAATCATCAAGTGGTGGTCTGCCAAAGAGTGCCACTTGACCATTTCACATCTGCGGCATCTAGCTTTTACGCTGCCTATTTTGATACCTTTTCAGAAAACTTTTCCCCTCCTTGGTTTAGTACTATCAAGCGGCCATTCCATGGAGCGGAAATAAACTACTTTAACAACATATTGATTGTATTTGTTGATTGTTGATATGAAACTTGAGAGAAACGACCTCCATTAAACTCAATAACTGCATCCATAACGAGGAACAAAACAGCATCTACTTGTCCAGTACCAGCTGTTTGAGTAATAGGTATTTAGATGGCATCACCTGTATTATTAAGCTTTAGCAAAGTTCTGCTTCTAAATTCAAAAGCCAAATATTGTTGGGTACCCAAATTAAAACCATTAGACATTACAGTTTGAAAACCATCGCCACTATTTAACATATTGGTTTAAGTAATAATATTGCGAGCTGATCCACTAAGGTATCTATAATATTCTTCTACAAGATGATAAAGTTGCACTCCATTTGAATATAATCTATTAGGCTGCCCATTAATTAAAGCAATAATTTTGTTAATATTTATTGAGATTGATTATTCTGGTTGTCTTTCGAAAGAGGTAAATTGAGGAGCATAAATTAAGACGCATTTCAAAGAGTTGCATGCAATATTTACATCAAAGAGTCATGAAATTTGAGTTGAATCTCTTTGCACACGTTGATGACAAACAAATTTCTCAAATGAAAGACCAAAACGTGAAACGCTGCCGTAAGCAATTTTTTTTTGCAAGCTACTCATTTTCAACAACTTTATATTGCAGAGCTAAATTATTTAAAGCATAGTTTGAAGTAGCTGAAGTATCATTTGAAATAATAATTTGACTTCGGTCAGAAAAAGTTATTTCATTTTCAAGCTGATCTAAAAATGATGAACGGTGAAATGGTTCTTGACTATTAAACAGTTTGAAATCAAGAGTTGTACAATAACTTGAACCACCTGGAACTGGACCTCGTCCAAATGCGAGTGATATTACTGCATTAGCTCCTTCCATTAAACCAGTGCTAGATCCTAAAATAGTTAAATTTCTATAAAAGTACCATAACTTGATTGAAGAGATGAACTCATTCTTATAGTTTTTAAAGGTGAGATCACTATCTCTCTATTTTAAAGGTGAGTCACTATCTCTCTATTTTAAAGGTGAGATCACTATCCACAAGATGGCAGAAACTATCAATCTAGGCAATAATGATACTTCAATACTTCCTGATGGAACTGCAGAAACATAATTTATTGATATTGATCCAAGCGAAGCTTTACCAGAAGTGGAAATAAAATTTCCTGAAATACCATCTGAACTAGGGGGAAAAAAGTCATTTTTAAGAAATGAATCAGAAAAATTGGATGGTACTTTTAATGAAAAAATATTGATGTTAAATATGATGATCCAAAAACAAAATTTAAAATAATTGAAACACTTGATGTTTTTTAGATGTTTTTTTAAAGCTTAAAATTATTGCGAGTAAAGAAAATAATTTTCAAATAGATATAAAAGGATAAGTTGCAATTTCTTTTACATTAAAGATGAAATTGTTTTTGAAGGTACAGTTCCAAAGACAAATAAAACTTATAGAGTTTACATAACAAAAATAGTGGATTAAAATTCAAGATGTTAAGTAATCTGACAAGCTGTATGGTGTATCGCGCTAACAATTGCTGATCTAGGAACTTCTTTGGTATAATATACCATACTATACCATATTATGTCAAAGAAAACCTTTCATTTTGCAGAGCATACAGAAATATTTTTCTTACTTATTTATATCCGTAAGTATTGCATCCAACTCAGGCTTGGGTAGAACCATCTAACAGTATTAATTATATAAATGTTCTAAATTTTGTTGTATCATTAGCTACGACATGTTGCGGAGTATCAACACTTACGCTTTATTGTACGGACCCTCATATGTCATGTATTTACAGATTTTATGTTTACTAAATTGTGAGACAAGTTTTTTGGAGATTAGGTCTTACATTACCATTTACAACAAATTTCGATCCATGGAGCGTTGAAATTGCAAATAGTCAACTTGAGAATATAAAAAGAGAGTTTAATATTTCTGAAATGGTGTTCCAGACACTGGTATATTGTTTTCATGAGAGACGTTTTGTTCGAGATGGAAAAACGGGAGCAATTCAAATAATAAATCTTTTAGCAGTTCAAATTCCAGAGAATATGGAAGGTCTTACTTCTGCAGGAGTTAGGGCGTTATCAGATAGTATATGAGCATACACAATGGGTGTTATTAGCGCTCAGCTAATAACACCCATTGTGTCATCTATTGTTGGTTTAAATTCAGCAGCTATAGAAGCCCAATCCGAATTTGTAAATGCTCTTGAAACTTGTGTTAAACTTCCTAAATATCTTAGCGATTATACAAGCCGATATCAAAACATATTAAATAATCCAAACTCAAATCTTAAATTTAGTATAGCTCCATGTCTTTATTTATTACATTCAGATTTAAGTTTAAAAAACAACACAACAAGCTTTCGGAAGCTACTGCTACAGATTTTGGTTTTATGAGCCTAAATGAAGTTGAAAAAATAAACACAAAACCAACAGAAATAAAACCAACAAAAACAAAACCAACAGAAACAAAACCAACAGAAACAAAACCAACAGAAACAAAACCAACAGAAACAAAATCAACAGAAACAAAACCAACAGAAACAAAACCAACAGAAACAAAACCAACAGAAACATAACCAACATATGTATATATTGATATTAACAACCATAGAGAGGAGCCTACAGTTCTTGTTGCAATTGGACGTATATGTATTTCAATTTATTTTGCTCTTACCTACTAAAGATAGATATTTGTAATAAAATAAAAAATGTCTCAAATATATACAGTTTATTGGACTAGCAACTCAACTTTAACATACAGATTAACAACTCCGTTAACGTATTCAATCTGTTCAGAAATGGTATGGCAAGGCGGACCATGCTATCCATGCATTTCAATTGGTCTTTTGGAATGTGAAAAATTAGTAAGCAGCATTGCAACTTATCAAGGATCACCAAAACGAATGCTTAAAACTATGCGCTTCAAAATTGAAGGAACGAGTACTTACCAAGTTTGGGAACCAAGTAATTTGAGTTGGCACGCTCTTCAAACGTATCAAGTAAATGACCAACTCCAGTTCAAGTTTTATTAACCTGATGGAATGGTGAGTAGTTTTTGAAACTACATAAAACGCCTTGCTGCAAATTAAAAAATAAACAAAATATATAAAAAGTTATGAAACAACGATTATTCCTAGTGTTAGCTGAAATACAGTTACAGCAAATGCCAGAAAATTAGAGCACATAGCATTTTTAATATCGCATTAACATGGGTTTAGCAAATTACAACTATTTCAAAAAAATTTTGCGATGAAAGCATGAAACAACGTAAAAAAATTTCAAAACGTTTATCTATTGCTGCTACCACTTATAATAAAGTTGGACTTTTGTCAGGAGTTGTTGAAGGCTCTATTGCTGTTACTGATTATTTCGTGCAATTATTGATAACGAGTTTTCAGCTGACGATTTTCAGAAAAAATTGAAAATTTCTCAAGAAAAATCGAAAATTTCTCATGAAAGTTAACACAGAAATGCAGAAAAATGAGCCAGCTGATGTAATTCATAGTGGCCCAGAAAGTGTACAAGATATCCAACGATTTCTAATGATGAAAAGAGGTTAACAAACACTCCAAGAACCTCTTTCAGGCTGAACAATTTTTTTTATCGGTTCAGAAGGAGCAGATACAACTCAAGAAGTAGTTTTAGGTTTCATTAAAAGGCAAGTTACTCCAAGAACTCCTACTCCTACTAATAAACATAGAGATAAATCTGTTACTTGGATTTTTTCTTTTTTTTTAAATTCTTTTTAATTTTTCAAAAGTTCTTTTTTACTTTTTTCAAACTCGTTTAGTAATGTAGCTTGTTTCTCTTTTCGTTTTGCAATAGATATCTGCCCAGCTCTTAATATATTTCTTAATTTCTTAATTTATTTTTACCTCTGATTTTTTGTCTTCTTCCATTTGACTATTAAGAAGAGCGTCGCGATTGCCAACTGGAAAAACTTTTTTAGTGAACCCAATATACATTTTTACAGCCATTTTTGATATTGAATTTTCCATTCCACGTCCCATTCTTTCTGTAAATTGTGAATAAAGACTGGTTATCTGCTCAGGCGTTATTTCTGACAACTCATGATGTGTTAACCGCTGTCCAAGAAGCTTTGCACTGTTTCCTGCTGAAACAGCAGCAATCAAGTTAGTTTTTTCATCTGAAATAAGTTGACCATTCTCTTTTATAATGAGTTTAAAAAGTGGTCTGTATTTTAACGGAAAGATAGCAATAGCACTAACTGATTTTTTACAATCAATGATACAGCATTGTAAGGCTTAATATCAGCATTGTAAGAGTTAATATCGAAAAACTATGTTTTATATGACTACCACAAATTGCTAATTTTTCTAAAGGCGCAGCATAAACTCTGTTTTACCTGAATTGGTTGCTCCTACAACTAACAGATGACCCTGCATATTAAAGAATGAATGTATACACAAAATACATTTTATTCAAAGTTCAAAACTCAAGCTTACCTCCAGCTCCTATCCGTGATATCTTCCAAGCAATAATGTTTGCTGAAATAGTCAGAAAAAACAACTTTGAGAAAGAATTCTTCAAACCAAGCTGATATCATCTACCACAGTCTAACAGTTGGACTGTTTACAGTTGGAGTATCAAAAGTCGAAGAAAAAATTAAAATAACAAATAACACTGAGCTTGATTTTGAAATGTCAGATTTGGGGTAATTTGCTTTGTTTCGAACTAACGGCGAGATAATGCGCCAAAAACCTGTTCACTACGAGTGGATACAAGCTAGTAGTATGAAGAACCAAACTCTTCTAAAGTAATAAATTAAATAAATATAGTAAATAACATGAGATGTCAAGCATTGGTATGATTATCTCCTGAGAGAGTTTGGGCTAATACCAACTCCCTGTAATGCTGTAGCGTTTACAGGGAGTTGGTATTAGCCCAAACTCTCTCAGGAGATAAAAACAAAACAGTTGAAGAGCGAAAACGACAAGATAAACCTTTTGAAAACAACAACAGCTGTATGGAGTCTAAAAAAAACTGAAGCTATTTATAAAATTAATAATAGACTCCAAGCTAAAGGAAAATCAAAAGTTAGGCTAAACGGTTATGTTGAAGCTATTCACCTTTATTGCAAAAATGATTGTTGATAAAAATCAAATAGATAGTGATGAACTCATTTCACTTCCTTCAAAACCTGAGTCATAAGATTTTTATCTACCGAGCAAAGAAAAAAAAACTAACAAATATTTATTTGTTGTAGGAGCTGCAGTAATGGGAGGAGTAGTAGGATGGTATATTATTAAAAATTAATAATCTTTCTTTAAAAAAACACACAAAGAAACAGCTTTACACAACCCAGTCAGATGTCACGTAAAGTCTTTTTTATTCTAAAATTTTTGTTGTGTTTTTTATTTTTAATGAACGCTGCTTTGTGTTTCTTATTTACAATATAGTTGCATTTATCTAATTGAGCATAGATGCAACTATAACACAAATTTCTAAGCTTAAAGCAACAAAAGAATAATCTACTGCTAATGAAATAAGCTAAGGAATAACCTAGTTAAACTGAGGTTCAAGGAAGGGGATATCAAAACAGGATCAGCGTTTATATCTAATGCATTCCTATAAAAGGCAATTGAATCAGCAAAATTGGTTTGATTTCCAGGCTGTCCTAAAGCAACAAGAGCTGCGTTGATCAGTCTAACGTGGGTGTTTACTGCTGATTGCCAAGCTTGATGAGCGTGATTAAATGCTTGCTTAAGACCATCTTTTCTGTCAAAATTAGCTTCGACTAGATTAAGGAAATGTGTTTGCAAATTTATAACTGCTTGAGCCATTTTTGTATATTAATATTATTTTTAAATCTTTAATTAAAAGTTTGTAGCATTAATCATAAGATGAGTATAACTCTTAGAAGAGAAAACAGTACTATAAGCGTTGGTCTTCGAGAGCATATTTTTTAATTTGCTTGTCAAAAAAGAGATCTCAGCACAGTTAAAATGATGCTCAAAGATTATCTCTCCTTTTATGGGATTCAATTTTTTTTATTAAATCAATTAGATTTAACCAGCTTTAAGATGTAAAGTATCTTTACCATAGCTGTCCTCTAAGCAGAAAATTTTATCATGCTTAGCAAGTCAATGCTTTTCAAAAAGCTGCGTATTGGTTCATAAGAAATTGTAAAATTTTTGACTGATGAAGAATGCAAGTTGGATTATAGTATTATAGCTTTAGCTGTAAGAAAAAAAAAAGAAATAGTTGCTTTGCTACATAACGCTGGTCACCCATAGAATAGATATACATATCTTGCAATTAATGATGGTGTTCATGCTGATATTACCGAGTGGACAACTGAATATAAATGTTTCTCTAAAATTGAATATCCTGAGACTGTAAAATAACTTGTTGAACAAGGATGTCCTTGTAAATAAAGATGTATTTCAAAGAAGCTAAAAAAGCTGCGGAAAATAATGATGTGAACGCTTAAGACCACGTTATAAAAAGAAATGCGTGGTATAATTTTTCAAGAGCTGATGCTGCCATTCAAAAAATATTTGCTCCTAACAAAGATATAACAAGCAAATATATTGAAAGACATGTTGAATTTGATAAAATATATTTTTCACTGCAAATGTTAAAAGCTATTCTAAATTCTTTATAGCTTCATAAATTTTTGCTCTTTCCTCAATAACTAATGGTTCAGTCATTAGAATAATTTTACTTGAAATGTTGATTATATCCGAATCAAGGTAAGGTACATATAAATATATACAACAAGTAACTCCTGCAAGTTTTGCACGGAGTTGTGATCTTTTTTTTTACAACGCAACTCGCTAACATACTTATCAAATTCTTCCTTATTATCTTTTGCTACATCGATGAGGTATTCGCTTTTTGTGTTTTTTGTATTGTAGACGCATATTTCTAATTATAAATTTATAATGGAGCATTCTAAGGTTTACAATAGTTCAAAAGTGTAATGGCGTTGTCTTGCCGTTATTAAAAAAGTTGCAGTTGCAGCAAAGGTTTCTGACAAAGAAGCTGGTGAATGGCTTAAAAAGAAAGCAATATAGAAAATTTATTTACCTGATCCTACCTATATATCAAGAGCAATCGTTAACAAAACTCATCCTGATAAATTACACCAAGCTAATTCGCAATTTGACAAGGAAGTGAACGGACGTGCTTATTCTGCGTGGTTATTTTGAAATTTTTCACAGAAACTTTTTTTTTTTTTTTTTTAATTTAATTTTTTAATTTAATTTTATTTTAACCAATCTTTATAAATTAACGAAAGTCATGGATAAATTAACAAACGATGATCAAATTATTTCAATAAAGCTTGTTCGGAGTATATTCAACGAAATGTTTATTAAGCAACAAAATGATATTCTAAATCTAATAAGCGGAAATTTGAAATTAACAAACGACAGAATTGATGGTTTGCTGAAAGAAATAGCTAATATAAAAGAGTTGTGTGCGACACTCCAAAAAGAAAACACATTAATTAAAGAGGAACAAAAAAACTACGTTAAAAGATTAAAAAAAATGAAAATGTGCAAAAAGATATAGAAGATAAACTTTACTAAACTTTACACAAGACATACAAGAAAAAAAAAATCTCGAATTAGAAAAAAAAATTATATCAAAATCAGCAAGCAGAGATACGGAAGAAAATAAACTAAGGCAGCTTGAAGATAGACAAAGAAGGAATAATCTTAGAATAGAGGGATTATCGGAAAATTGGGATGAAACCGAACTAAAGGTACTAAATATTTTTGAAGAAAAACTAATTTTAAAGGAATTGTTATTGAACGGGCGCACAGGTCAGGAAAAATTGAAGCAGGTAGACCAAGATCAATAGTAATGAAACTGTTAAATAACAAAGACAAAGTACAAGTTTTAAAAAGTGCGAGTAAACTAAAAGGATCGGGAATATATATCAACGAGGATTATTCTTTGGAAACTACATCTATCAGGAAAAAACTATTCGAGCAAATGAAAATACATAGGAAAAATGGTATGTTTTCGGTTGTAATTTACGATAAATTAATAGTAAAAGAATTCAGGAAATTACCTTCAAACCTTTAATTATTTTATACTCTATATATTTTGTTAGTATAACCTTTCGTGTTGTTATGGAAGATATAAAATTTCATGATTTAAGCTTTAAGGCTTTCCAAACAAATAAAAATATACTTTTAGAGAATAATTCAGATCCAGATGTTAATTTTTTTAACATTGATGAAATCATTAAAAATATATGTCCTTCTTATTATAATTCTGATATTTCTAATGTTACTGCAAATTTGGATATTAATGCATTCTCTATTTTACACCTAAATATTAGGAGCTTTCGTAAAAATTTTGATAAATTTAAAGATTTTTTATTTGGTCTTGAAATTAATTTTAAAATTATTTGTCTCACAGAGACCTGGTGTCGAGATAAACAAATTGAAAAAGATTCAAATTATCAACTAAAAAACTATACAGTTATTCATCAACTCAGAAACTCTGAGACAATAGGTGGAGGAGTATGTATTTTTATCCATAATTCTTTAAATTTTAAACCGCTAACCGAGTTTAGTGTAATTAGTAATGATTGTGAATCTTTAACGATCGAAATTTTAAATAAAGTCACAAAAAACGTCATTATACATGTCGTGTACAGACCGCCATCTGGCAATAATAAATTTTTTGAAAAACACTTTAAAAAATTAATTAAAAGCAAAGTTTTATGTGACAAACGTGTCTTCTTTGTGGGAGATTTTAATTATAATGTGCTTGATTACGACACAAATAAAAATGTTAAAAATTTTATGAACATCATATTTCAAAATGGATTTATTCCAACTATAAACAAACCAACACGAATTACTAGAAATAGCGCAACTTCAATCGATCAAATAATAATTAATGAATATACAAAAAACAAAATAAAAACTGGAATAATAATATCCGATATATCGGATCATTTCCCAATATTTATAATTGCACATAAAAGTGTCGAATACACCCCTCACAAAAAAATATTAATTACAAATCGAGTATATAATGACATTTCTATGGAACTTTTTAATAATTCTTTATTTTCTGAAAACTGGGACGATATTTTACAAATTCAAACTGCAGAGACTGCTTATAACAGTTTTCTTCGGATATTCAAAGATCATTATGATAAAGCTTTCCCGGTGGTAACAAAAATTATTAAAACTAAAACATTTATAAACCCCTGGATTACACCAGGAATAATAAAATCGTCTAAAAAAAAACAACGTTTGTATGAAGTATTTCTGAAAAAAAGAACCTATGTAAATTAGGGTTGTTCGCCGAAAAACAAAACTTACGAAAATTTCGCATTTTTATCTTCCGTAATGGAATTGTTATTGCGGAAGTTGCACATGCGAAAATGCACATTCCGTAACGCTCTATACGAAAATATAAATAAATAAAATTCCGTAATAACGCATTACGAAAGAAGACTTGCGAAACAAATCATTTCGTAAGAATACTTACGAAATAGTTCATTACGGAAGGAGCATTCCGGAATGTGCAGTTACGAAAAAGACGCAAAAGATTTTATGTTACGATATATTTAAGATATTAACTGTTAACAGTTTAAATAATAAATAATAAAATTATAAAAAAATGTTGTCAAATGATTCTTCAAATGTTTATACAAATATACCTTTTATATATATATATATATATATATATATATATATATATATATATATATATATATATATATATATATATATATATATATATATATATATATATATATATATATATATATATATATATATATATATATATATATATATATATATATATATATATATATATATATATATATATATATATATATATATATATATATATATATATATATATATACATTAACGGGATTTTACTGTATATATATGTATATATATATATATATATATATATATATATATATATATATATATATATATATATATATATATATATATATATATATATATATATATATATATATATATATATATATATATTCATATATATATAAATATATACATATATATACAGTAAAATCCCGTTAAGTTGGACTCTCAACGAACAGATAAACAGTATGCCTTTCTTTTTAAAAAGTATAAAGAGGATGTGTGATAAACAATTAAATACTTTATTATAAAGAACGAGAGATCTCTCTAAAGGTAAATGATATCAGCAAAGAGTAAAAAGAGAAGAAATATATGTGAAACAGCAGGATGTGAACCTGGGTCTACGCGGCCAAATGTCTTAACTGAGTGAGCTATACGTTCATTCAACTAAGTGAATTGTAATATTTATTTAATATACAATTAAGAAACTATATAAAACAGAATTTACAGAAAGAGATACAAATGCAAATAGGATTCTATATATCAGGAAAATGAATAGTAATGTGAACCTTTAGATGCTTGTAATTAATATCTGGACTCAAAAACTAGTTACTTTTAATGGAACACATTAGGCTGTAGGAGCCTCAGGGAAATTATATTCAGAAATGGTTATATTAGACTCAGAGTTAGCTAGAAATTATTACAAAATATTTAGGACAGATGTCTAGTACAAAAAGCAAAAGATTTAAAGCAAAATGATTTATATTATTTGAAAAAGTTGTTTTACGTACATTTCATCATAATTTAAGTAGAATTTAGTAAAGCAACGTGTTGAATTAAGCACAATGAACTCAATCTTAAAAGAATAACTAACAGAAGAGAGGTTGTCACCATTGTGAAGGTGACGAAAGATCTGTAATATAGAACATGGAGGTCAAAAAATGCTATCTTAAGTAAAAAGAGTTTGATGAACAAAAGTTACAATGGCTGCGGGATGCGAACCGGGATCTCTGCGGCGAATTATCACGTATCTAACTGATTGAACTATACAATCTTATACTCAAATTTATATCTTATTAAAATTAAAAAACAATATTTTCTAAGATCTATACTTCGAAAAACGTATTCAAACAGGACTCTACATACCTTTAAAATCTGCTAGAACTTTAGTAACGTGAACACTTTTAGAAATTATTGAAATAGGTATATTTTATCATAAATATGCTTAAGCTAAAGCATATTTTTGAGCCTCTTTTTACTATTTGCTTAAGCATATTCGAACCTGTTTCAAAAATTTCATATGCTATTAAAAAAAAAACATGTATATTCCTACCCATCATTCTTATTTTTAATATACGTAATGAGTTCAAAAAACATCGTTGTATATATTTATTATGGCACGTTTCGTAAGTTGATTTCCGTTAAGAATTCTTTCGTATGTTGTGATCCGAAATACTTTCGTTTCGAAAGAAATTTTATTTTTTATTAATATTTCTAAAAATAAAACCATAAAAATTTAATAGTTATTATACTGAGTTATAAAAATTCATTATAAACATTTTGGGATTTAAAGATGTTAATTTTTACAATTAAAATCAGTCTGACAAACAAATTTTCTTTATAGACTTCAAAACGTCGTTTGGCGAAAATGTTTGTTTCGCAAGTGCGACTTCCGAAACCGCTACTTTCGTATGTTGCAAAATAGTTTTGTTTCGTATGTCAACTTGCGAAATGCTAAATTTCGGAAGTGGCTTTTGCGAAATGAACATCGGCGATTTTAAATGTTTTGTAACATTCGGTACGAAAAAATGTAATTCCGCGTTCTCAATCTCCTTACGAAAGAATGTTGTTTTTCCGGAATTGCACGAAATCCTCCGGTTAACAACCCTAATGTAAATGAACTAAGGTATAAAAAATATAAAAGTCACTTTGAATCAATTATAAAACTTTCAAAAAAGTTATACTACTCAAATAAAATAGTAAAATTCAAAGGTGATACTCAAAAAACGTGGCAAGTCATTAAGGATGTAATTGGAAAAAAAACAATTATGTTAAATGGTCTTCCAAAAAAGCTCAATTACAATCATCAAGATATTACAAAAGAATCTCTAATTGCTAAAACGTTTAATGACGTATTTGTCAACGCAGGTCTAAATTTAGCATCCAAACTAAAACACAGTGATTTTAACAAGGAGAAATACTTGACTCCTAGCAAATCAATAATGGAAAATGCGGAGTTAACCGAAAAAGAGTTATTAGATGCTGTTCTTTCATTAAAATTAAACAAATCACAAGGAGTTGATAACATTAGCAGTAATGTCATAATTAAATGTATCTTCTATATTAAAAAAATCCTTTTGCATATATTTAATCTTTCGTTTAAACAAGGAATCTTTCCAAAAAAAACTTAAAATTGCAAGGGTAATACCAGTTTTTAAATCTGGAGATAATACTAATATTTCTAATTATAGACCTATTTCCATTCTTCCTTGCTTCTCAAAAATACTAGAACGCATTATGTATAACAAATTATATTCATATTTAGAAAAAAATAATATTCTATATAACAAACAATTTGGCTTAAAAACAGGACACTCTACTGATCATGCAATTCTTCATCTTGTTCAGATTATTTTTCAAGCTTTAGATAAAATCAAGTTCACTTTAGGTGTTTTCATAGATCTAAGTAAGGCGTTCGACACAGTTGATCATAGTATTTTAATTAAAAAATTAGAGAACTACGGTATCAAAAATATTAACATAGCTTGGTTTAAAAGCTACTTATCTAATAGAAAACAGTATATTTCATTCGGCAATAAAAAAACTAACAATATGACAATTACTTGCGGCGTTCCTCAAGGATCTATATTAGGACCACTCTTATTTTTAATTTATATTAATGATTTAAGCAAAGCCTCTAATATTCTAGATTCTATCTTATTTGCTGATGACACAAATTTATTTTGTTCTCATAGTGATATAACAGCATTATTTAAAACGGTCAACATTGAACTCCTAAAACTAACCGAATGGTTAAATATGAACAAACTTTCAATTAATTTAACTAAAACTAAATATACTATTTTTCATCGCCTCCATAAAAAAGAAAAAATTCCTCTTGAACTTCCAAAACTTATTATTGGATATTACATCGTAAAAAGAGAATGTTCGATGAAATTTTTAGGTGTAATTCTAGATGAAAACATAAATTGGAAAGACCACATAAACATGATTGAAAATAAAATTTCTAAAAATATTGGATTACTCTATAAAGCAAAACCATTCTTAGATCAATCCTGCTTGAAATACATATATTACTCATTTATACATTCTTACCTTAATTATGCAAACATTGCTTGGTGTAGCACCAATAAAACAAAGATAAAAAAGCTATTTAGCAAACAAAAACATGCAATTAGATTATTATCAAATGCACACCGCCTCTCACATTCAAGACCATTGTTTAACAATCTAAAAATACTAAATGTGTACCAAATAAATATATATCATCTTCTGATTTTTATGTATAAAATTAATAACAATTCAATACCAAATACCTTCAAACCATTATTTAATAAAATTCAACACAAATACGTAACTAAATATTCTAACAACAACTTTGTTCAACCCAAAACTATATACGACTCCACCAAGTTTTCAATTACTGTTAGAGGACCTAATGCATGGAATAAGATAATCAGTAATGATATTAAAACACTTAAAACTCTTGATCAGTTTAAACAAAAACTAAAACTATTACTTTTAAATAATGAACAAACAGATAATTATTTTTAAATCTATCTATAAAAATATTATATTTTAAAACTATCTACTAATGCATACTTTATTTGTCTGGAAAGTCTAAATTCTTTAATTTTATATAGGTATTACAGTCTGTTATATTATAAAAAAAGTACTTATAAAGATTTTTAGCATTTTTAGATTTCATTAGTTTAAATAAATTTATTAGTTTTCTTAAATAAGAGAGAGAGAAGAAAAATAAAAAAAGTAATCTTTTTTGAGTTTTAATTTTTTATATTAATATTTTGTAATTTGTTTTTGAGGAATTAATATATTACACTTTATAAGAACAGATTGTAAATTAAATTTTACGTTTACTTTTTTCATATTTTTGTTTTTCTGAATGAACTTTTAAATTTTTCTTTCAAAAAATAAAATCGAAAAAATATCTTTCAAAACTTTGAACTATTAAACTATTTGGCATTTTATATAAACTTCTTTGTAATATTTTGCTTTTTTCTTAATTTTTTAATTTTCATTTTAGTTACCATGTATTTATATAAATGTCTTGACAAACAAGGGACTTGGTGATAAGACAACCCCGTCTTCTTCTCGTCCTTGCCATTTTTAAATATTTTAAATTACGGAACTTGTAAATATTTGTACGGCTAAATTATAATAATAAAAAAAAAAAAAAAAAAAAAATTTGCTTTATCTACTTAATGTCAAAGTTGGTTGATATACTTGAAATATGCTTTAATGGTTGTTAATGTAGCTTGCCGCTTTAAAAACATCCGTTTACGTTTCAGAAGCAAAATATATATATAAGCGCGGCCGTCTCACTTAGCCTAATTTTATCGAAGTTGTTGCTGGAAGTGAGTTTCAAGGAGCTGCTACAAAACTTCTAGAAAAAGATAAGATTCATATCAGGCGAGCTGCTGCTGGAAATTATCAAGAACATTCCATCATTGAGCCTTATAATCATACACTTGCTGAAAAACTTTTTAGTCGCCAGTAAGCTCAATATTGCTAATGACTGAAAAATCAATTGCATGGTAAAAGATTTACCTTATGTTGTAAAATCAATTAATAGCAAAACTACACGCTTACTAGGTAAAAAACCAATAAATGCAATAAAAATGGAAACAGTTTTAGCCTCATCAATGCTTGCTTCAAGAAAAGAAATTTTCTCCAAGTGGAAAAGCTCGTTACTTGTATGCTCCAGGTGAGCTAAAAGGGGGCTAAAAAAGAGCTACTGATCTTATTTTGCCTTTAAAGATTTATTCTATTAATTCAGTTGTGCGACAAATAGGTAAACCAGCTCCTTATTGTCTTGTAGATGAACCAAGTATACGATTCGTTTATGAAGAGTTGCAACTGGTTCCGTCTGGAACACAACTACCTCCTAATATAATTTTATGACCATATGCCAAAGTTGTGATTCCATCTGGAGCAATCCATAGCTTAGTATCAAGAGGGGATGGAGACATTTTTACTTGCTTGTATATACACCGATTTGGTGCCCCTTACTTTGAATCCTGACTTGTGTACGTTTCCTTTTAATCTGATCGTTAAGACACTGTTGTATGATTTAAGCTTAAGATTTTTTTAACAATAGCTACACAGACTTTTTTTTGCTCTCTTTTTATTTTCTCGACCAACTTCTAGAACAGAGTACACCTTGCGTCGTAAATCGATAAATTTTTGAATGAAGCGGTCATTAGATTCATCCTTGAACTTACCGACAACCTTTTTATTAGTCTCGTTAAAGCGTAGATAATCTTTTGAATATTCACTAAAAATATAACAATCTTTCTTTTTCGCAATTATTTGTAAACATCTTCAATTTCCACTTGAAACAATAAATTTTCAGTATCGGTATAAAGTAATTGTACTTTTTCATTATATTCTAATTTAATTTGGCGGTACCAAAATTGGTACATTAAATAATGGCTCAAATCTAAGACAGACTGTTCGACGTATACTGACTTTTAATCTGGTTTTCGTGCTGTGAACAGCAAACAGATCACCATCAAATACTTTATGAGATAAATAAGCCGGATCAGCAACAAGTTTACGTTATCGATTTTCTTCATTTTGAAGAACAAGGTCTACACGTTTACGCTTGTAAAGACATTTCACAGTTTTACTAAACGCGCTATCATTCATCAGCTTAGAGTAATGTTTTTCAAAAGCTTTAGTAGTTTAATGTCCAATATATTTTTCTTTGTTTCTTAAATTGGGAACTAGCTTTTCACAATTAGTAAATTTAACATCAAGTTTGGTTGCCATTTTTTTGCTGGTATTCACTTAAACACTTATTTTCAACTATCATTATCTCCGGAGCTAAAGGGTAGTCATTATGCAAATTGTGTAGTTCCTTGGGATACTCAATATCAGCCTCTACTACAAAGCATTCTGAGGCGTCATCTGGTGTTCTAAGTACATCTTAAATCGAGGGTTTATACCACTGAAAGACCTGGAAGAAGCTGCATCATTGCTTAGTCATATAAAATATTGGCATCCAAATAAATTATATGTGAATCTGGTTTACTATCATCATAATCTAAACAATCTGGATTGTTTGACTTTGCAAAACGTTTTGAGACCAGACTAATGCCACCACATAATTCCTTTTTCTATGAAGTTATGCATGTCAATATCAGTAAGAAGCTCAAACTGGACTCCTGTCTTCTTTAAAAGCAAATCCAAGACATACCTGGAGAACTAAAGTAGTGCGCTGGGTCCAAACCGAAATAAGTAATACTAGTGGTTCTAAACTGTTTAAAAACGTCTGCTAAAAGTTTTACATCCCTTTTAAGATAAATGTCGTGGTAGTCGCCGAAGCTCTTACAGTTAAAAGTGTTATCTTAATAACCATCTTCATTACGATCTCTTGATATCTTTTAGTAGAAACTTTCTTGAGGTGGTAAACATTGATAGCTTTTAGTAAAAATTTTCTCAAGGTGGTAAACATTCCTCGTTAAATCTATCAAATCAACATATTTATAAAGGTAAAACCCTTTATGTTTCATCAGTAATAGCTCGCTATCAGTTAAGCCAACTCGAGTTATATTTAAGTCACCTAATTCAAGTTTTTTGCTTAAGTATCGAGAGATGAATTTATGAATTGTAAACTGTCAATGAATGGCTATTGATATAAGTTGAATGTTATATACTTCTCAACTGTTTTTGGAATGCAGCTGAACTTACCTCCTTTAACTTTACCGAGAGCCTGCATAATCAAATAAGAATCATAACCGCGCAAATTATGGAAGACCGCAGGAATCTTAGTTACAGGGATCTTAGTCAAGCTTCGCATCAGACTTGATGTGAAGCTTGAAATTACATAAATTGTAAGCAGCGCTTCGATATTTCCCTGTTAAATTGCAATAATCGCGAACTTTATAATTATTAATATTTTTATTGCAAATTTAGCAAAATGTTGCTTCCGCAAATAAAGTTTTTTCAGCATTAGTCATAACTTTTTTTCCGGATTACGGAAAACAACATCGACAACATGGGTGTTTTACTTTTAATTTATTTAAAACTTTTTTTTCAATTGTTTATTTACAATAGTTTTATAATCAACATAAACTAATTAAAATCAACACACTAAACTATATAAAACAATACAAACAAACGTATATATGTATATATATCGCGAGTAAAAAAAAATAGTAATAATAATAAAAAAATAAAAGGTAATTTACATCGCAAATAGTATAAATGTCAATAAATACAACAATAAATAAAATAAATATTTTTTATGTTTGCTATTACTATAAACCATTCCAGCTATGTTTTTGATCCACACATAGTGAGATTTTGAATCTTCTTAGATAAGCAAAAGATCAATATCGGTCTTACCTTTTTCATTACTAACATAAAGAGGTACACCACTTTAGCCCATGCAAAAACGTTAACTGAAAGTATTGGATTTCTACGTTCAAATTTCGAAATATCGCTTATTTTAGCTGGAAATTCAATTCCATTCATATTAAGCTCTTCGAGATGGCTTTCATACTTTGACGTGCAATATGAATGATTTTGTTAGTACTTCTCTCCTTTTGCAATCAGTTTCAAGAGGGTCTACTGAGTTTAATGTGCTAAGGATATCCCAATTAAAGCAACGGTTTTCTTTGTTTTTAACATTAACAACGCAACGCTTTGAAATGCCTCTGAATGGTTTATATTTTGCAAATTTAATGTGTAACAATTTGCAACAACTTAATTGCCAATCTGAACCTTCATTGGAAAATTTTTCAACAAAATTAATAATTTTTGCGGGAGTAGTATCAAGTAAATCTTTAATGTTGGTTTTATTAAGAATAGCTGACACATCTGAGCACAGGTAAACAATTTGCACTATAGTAACACCGTTAGGTGATTTTTTTACTAGCTCAGCAACTAAATTCATAGTCACTTTTGTCCATCTTTTCTAATTTTAGTTTCTATCAATTCTTTAATTTTACGTTTGAATTCGTTTTTAAAAATAGGTATGTCAGATTCAAGTTTGTGACTTTTTGGTAGTTTAGCTACTTAATCTACAAGATGTTTAGCTTGTTTGCTAAGTTCAAACTCTGGCGAGTCATCTTCTTATGACTTGATTAATAACTTGAGAAATTTATTATTTAGCTCTTTTATTCGCTTGTCAGATCAGTCTTTCTTTCGTAACTATAGGTTTAGCTTTACGTTCTGGCATTGGCATAAGCCTATCGAGCTCTCTAGTAAATCTTTTCAGTTAATTTTTCCACCTGCTTTAACTCATCGATAGAAGATGAAAGTCCGACTCAAAGCTTAACTTTACTTTTAACGGAAGCTTCAGTAGCTTTACCCCTTTCAACCATTTGTTGAGAGTAATTACTTTCCGCGTAAAAGTTTAGATAGTTCACAAAGTGCTTTTTCTATAAAGTTGGACCTTTTTTTAAATACATCATAGTCGCTGTTGTCTTATAGAAGACAATGAATTCGTCGTTGTTGTAATTTTGTAATACTTAATTGAAAAAATAATTAGTGATGTCGACCCATGAGAAAAATACAGTTCTTGTGGGTGATGCAAATGTGGGAACCAGAAAAAGAAAAGTAACAAGTGGAAAAAGAGCCAAAGATAAAAAAAAACTCGGCTTCCCCGGCTCAAAGATCTATAAACCTTGCAACCACAATTCATCAAATAATCGTTTTTCATGTTTTAAAATAACACCATCATTTGTTGAGAACACGAGGGATAATTTCTATAAAGAAGCAAATAAACAGAGACAAGATAACATGATTGCTAATATATTAGATGTTTCAAGTGCTATCAAAAGAAGGCGGGGAAGACCCACTGCTCAAAAACAAAAGAAAGGAGGTTCACACAATTTCAAAGTAAAATATTTCTTAAAATCTGACCGGTTGCCATGCTTGCATGCTTGTAAAAACCTATTCCTGAGTGTAATTAAAACAGGTCGTACGAGATTGCAAAATGTTAACAAGAAAACTGTAAAACCTTTAAAAACAATTAGAAGGTCTATTTTGCATAGGGATGGCACTTTTATTTACTTTTTTTTAACTTACACGAGTAAGTAAATTTTTTTGAAAAAGTTTATTATGTAAGTAATTGTCCCCGTTTAAATTTAATTTACATTTACAAAAAAGTGAATTTTTATGAAACGACTTTTACTTTATAAAATAAGTTTTTTTATTTTCAAAAGTAACTTTTTGTGTTGTGAACATCGTGGCGAACAGACGCGTTTTTCTAACAGTAAAATAATTTTAAAAAAATTTTATCTTGCCTAATAAAATTTGGAATTTCTAAATCAGAAGAATTAGTCTCAATTTCTATGATGAGAGAACTTCTAAATATTCAAAAAGAAACAATTCTATCTTTTTTCCGTGAATCACTATTTAGCATAAACGACTAATTTAGTTTTAAAGTTTGAAGTTTGGGGTGAACTTGATGAAATGAAATTTGGCTTATATTTTGTTGGCGATGTTTTCAATGATAAAACTAGAGCAGTTGAGGAAAAAATAAATAAAGTTAATGACGATTTATAAAATGTAAGAAAAATATCTTCGGACATTATTGAATTAAAACTAAAAAGCGTCGATATTAAAGACCGTAACAGAAAAAATAATTTAAGAATTAACGGGATCGTCAAAAATAGTGAAAAAAAAGATTAAGAAATCACAAAAAAAAAGCGTAAAACAACTATTTAAAGATAACCCAGTAAGCACATGAACGTTTTTAAAACGTTTTTTTAACTAAGAAAAAAAACGTTTTATAAACGTTCTGAATGGCAATACCTAAAAAACGTTTTTAAAAAAACGTTTAAAAGACGTTTTCAAATAACCTAAATTAAATCATAAAAAAACATCTTTTAAACCTTTAAAAGACGTACTATTATTAAATTGTTTTTAAAAGAACCTGTTGGTTAAAAAAACAAGAAAAATAAAAAATTTATTTAAAAGTTATTTTTAAATTTATTTTTTAAAACAATTTACAAACAAATTAATATTATAACGATGATATCTGTTGGATTTAAGGCACTTTAAGACAAGCAAAAGTTGCCGGCTTTCACGAATCAGTAATTATTGCATCGACAATCGACTCTGTGTATGATTCGTGAGAAGTCGATGCACAAACTAAAAGAAAAAACTATATATTTAAAACAGACAATCTGAACAGTAATAAAAGTATTATAGTATAATAATAATATATAGTATAATAATAATAGTAATAAGTTTTTAAATCACAAATATATGTTTTAAAAAAATATATATAACTTCACATTGCATATATATATATGTATATATATATATATATATATATATATATATATATATATATATATATATATATATATATATATATATATATATATATATATATATATATATATATATATATATATATATATATATATATATATATATATATATATATATATGTATATATATATATATATATATATATATATATATATATATTATATATATATATATATATATATATATATATATATTATATATATATATATATATATATATATATATATATATATATACACCTATATACAGTAGAGGCATAAAGTCATGACCACAGTTCAAAAACAAGAGAATTTTATTCATTTTTGGCACAATATAAATACAACAGCATCACATTGAAATAAAAATGACTCTGCATTGTCAGTAATAAGCGCCACTAATAAAACATAAAAAATTCTGACTAAAAGACTAGTATTTTGTATGCCCTTCATGCGCATCAAGCACGGCCTGTACAAGTCTTGGCATAGACTGTACCAGCTTTTGGATGGTGTCAACAGGGATTGCTAGCCATGCAGCTTGCAAATGTTGCCACAAATCATCCAGATTGCTGGGTTTGGTTTTCTGTACTTTTCTGAAGAGCTCCTCCTACAAATTTTCAATGACGTTCAGGTCAGGACTTTGTGGAGGCCATTCAATAGCATTGGTACGAGCATGTTTGAGATATTCCATTACTTTCTTAGCTTTGTGACAAGGAGCATTGTCCTGTTGAAAGAAAAATGGTTTGTTTTTACCAAATAGTTTATTGGCTGATGGTTTCATTTGTGTTTTTAATATTTCCAAATATTTATCCTGGTTTACCGTGCCTGTACAGCAACATAAATGACCTACACCTGATCCTGACATGCAACCCCATACTATAAGAGAGCCTCCTCCATGCTTTACTGTATGAGAGGACTAAATCATTCACTAACACATAGAAGACTAAATCATTCACCAACTCTTCTCTTCACATAAGCTCTTTTAGCTCCACAGATAACAGTAAAGGTACTTTCATCACTCCATAGCATTTTATTCCATTGTAACTTCGCGAATACTCTTTTTTTCGCGATGTTATCAGGTTGCAATAAAGGCTTCTTTGCAGCAATTCTCCCATTCAAACCAGCTTGCTGCAGGCGTTTTCTAACTGTGCTTGCTGTCAGATGAACTTCATGGTTTTTCTTCATGTAGGATCTCAAGCCGTGGCGAAACGATTGGTCTAACTCGCCCGAACCTAAAGCTGATCCTGCTTTGCGGTAGTTTTACAAATGGGTATGCAAGGGAAATGCACTAAGCCCATTTTTGGCAGTATAGAGTTATTTACACCACTATTTAGTGTTTCAAATTTTCTATCATTTGATATACCACACTAATTTAAAAAACTAATTATTAAAGTGTTATTAAGATTTATAATTTCAACTATTACACAAAAATTTATTGGCTCATAATCTCAATAAACAAATAAATTAATAAATAAATATCTCTCTCTCTCTCTCTGTATATATATATATATATATATATATATATATATATATATATATATATATATATATATATATATATATATATATATATATATATATATATATATATATATATATATATATATATATATATATATATATATATATATATATATATATATATATATATATATATATATATATATATATATATATATATATATATATATATATACATATATATTAGGGTGGCTCTTAAAACAACTTTTTTGAGAAAAACCTGCTTCCACCCCCTAAATGTGTTATATCTAATACAAAAACAGTAGGTTTAAATTTTTTTTAAATAAAAAATATTTGAAGAGGATCCCTCAAGACCCTCGAATATTGAATTGGTCCCCAATATTTTCAAAAAAAAGTTTTTCAAAAATATTTCAACCTGGTACTCAAATGAAGCAAAATTATATAAAATTTCAAAAATAATATTCATTTATAAAAAAAAAATTATTTTCGATTTTATTACTTAAAAAATTACATTTTCAAACAAAAAATGAAAAAAAAAAAAATTTTTTTTTTTATGATCATTTTAATAAATAAGTTAAAATTATTTCAAAATGAATATATTTTTCAAATTATTATATTATTTCGCTTTATTTGAGTACCACGTTGACATATTTTTGAAAAACATTTATTTTGAAAATATTAGGGACCCATTGAATATTTGAGGGTCTTGAGGGTCCCCTCAAAATATTTTTATTCAAAAAAATTTTAAACCTAGTGTTTTTGTATTAGATAGAAATCATTTAGGGGGTGGAAGCAGGTTTTTATCAAAAAAGTTGTTTTAAGGGCCACCCTAATATATATATATATATATATATATATATATATATATATATATATATATATATATATATATATATATATATATATATATATATATATATATATATATATATATATATTATATATATATATATATATATATATATATATAATATATATATATAAATATAATATATATATATATATATATATATATATATATATATATATATATATATATATATATATATATATATATATATATATATATTAGGGTATAGTGACTTTCATAACAAAAAAAATTTAAAAAATAAATTTTCCTGAGACACGAATCGATGTCTATTATTCATAAGAACAAAGTAAAAAAAATATAATATATATATATATATATATATATATATATATATATATATATATATATATATATATATATATATATATATATATATATATATATATATATATATATATATATATATATATATATATATATATATATATATATATATATATATATATATATATATATATATATATATATATATATATATATATATATATATATATTTATAACGTACCTTTTATTAAGTTGTATAGCTTGGTTAGATTAAAAAGATCCTTTGCCTTTTCCAGCTGCCATATTAGATTTGGCCATAAGTGAATTTGTAATAAAACTAAAAATAATATATTTAATAATTTTATATCTTATAATTTATGAAATTATAATTAACTACTGTGATTAAAATTTTTTTCTTTTTTTTCATAAAATCTAAATGTAATTAAACATTTAGATTTTATTTTAACGATACAGTTTATTTATTAATTAAATCGAGTCTGTTATTTAAAAAATAGCACACTAACCATTAATATAGTCCAGATCATAAGTGTACACTAACCATTTATGTAGTCATATATATGAATATTATCTGGGTTAAAAGAATTATCTGGACTAAAGTTTAAAGCTATAGGATAACCTTTAGCTTTAAACTTGCAAACTGGAAAAAGTGTAAATTGGCATTAGTACACCAAACAGTTTAGCAAACATTATGAATAGGCAAAAGTGCAAAGTTTGATTAAGTACAAAACAGTTACAAAAACTGGCAGAAGTGCGAACTGACATAAGTGCGTGTAATAAATTTGCAAACATTGGCCTAAGTGGTGATTGGCATTTTGCCCTTATGCTAGTTTGCAGTTATGCCAGTTATGCCAGTTTGGAATTATGCTAAATTTTGCAAATTTATTTAGCACACTTTTGCCAGTTCGCATTTAAGTTGTTTGCACTTTTGCGAGTTTTTGCAACTGCTTCACACTTATACCAGTTTCCACTTATGGCAATTCACACTTATGCGAATGTTTGTAAATCTATTTAGCGCACTTATGCCAATATACACATATGCCAGTTTGCACTTATAGCAGTTTGCACTTATGCCAATGTTTTGGAATTTTTTTTGTGCAGTTTTGCCCATTTGCACTTATGTCATTTGGCATTGTGATATTTTATAATTGCTTCGCACATGTGCTAGTTTGCGCGTATGAAATTCGAATTTCATACGCGCAAACTAGCACATGTTTGTATTCTTTTCTTGTAGAATTAAATTTGAAAATATATTGGAGTATTTTTAGTTTAAAGTTGTATGCCTTCGTTGAAACTAGGTTGTGTTTGTATTTCTATTTGAATCAAGTAGATATGATTAAGAAAGTTTTAATGGTGTGGTTAACTAGATTATTTTACTCTATTAAATAACTTAATTGTTGAGTAAAATTGAATGCTTAAAAAAACTAGATTAAGTTTTTAATTCTACTTAATTATCAACTGCTTTTAACGCAAAAAATTTATTTGGATTTGAGATAAGGGAACAACATTCTCAGAGTTTTTTTTCTTTAACTCTAAAAATTAAAAATAATAATATCAGTGGTTTTTATAAAAGAATTACTATAGCTAAAAAGGCTGAAAGGAAAAAATATGATGATTTGTTTCAAGAAAGAAAGTGACTTACTTAAAAATGTCATTTTAAAATTTTTATTCTTTAATAATATTCTGGTGCTATTACCAAATGTTTAGCAGTATGAAACCTATAATATTATATACCATACTATATACCCTATTTTACTTATAAAGTTAATAATCTGTAAAGTAATTTGTAAAAATTTTTTAATTGTAAAATTGCTACATAAGAAGACAAGTAGTTAGATGAAATTCAAATATTTTCAATGTTTGTGTTGTGTAGGTCAAAAAATAATTAACAAAGATGACCAAGAGATTCATTTTAAGACACATCAATCTTCATCATCTTTAAATAAAAAGGATATACATTATGGATTTCCATTATCTTAAGCAAGTAAGTCTTTAGATAAAAATAATATTGTAATGTTTGTTGTAAAATGCTAACATGACTGTCAATATTAAAAAACATCATTAAAATGATGAGGTTCCAATTTTAACTTTAAATAATCTTCATCAATTCCAATATTTCAATATTATAAAACTATAAATCTATGGAACAATTTTTCTTGTCTAACCCGAAATCTGAGAAAAACTCTTATATATATAATATAGCATTGCCACTATTACCCAGCGGGCACAGACGTCAATCAGATGTCTTACGGACGTCTTAACTAGGTCGCGACGTCTCAGACCAAATTAGGACGTCCTAAAGACGTCCGGTA
>NC_061170.1:5237748-5282748 GCF_022113875.1 Hydra vulgaris
TAGATATATATATATAAAGTAGCGATTCTTTACAGTTTTTAGCGTTAGACAAAAATCTTATTATTTTCTTGAACTTTACTTGTTTATATATTTTTTTAAGGTTAAGCATGAAATTTGAAATTTTTTGCATTATTAAGTTTAAATCTACCTCTTTTCAACCATATATAAGAAGTACTATTTACTATTTTATGTACTGTTTATATTGCTTCACTTATATATTTTACTTTTCAGAGTTTCAAAAAAAAGTTATATTCCAATTTGCTGAAATTAACAACATTTTAGTAGATATAACTGCACAGTTCTCTAATGATCCAGAAGAAGGTTTTACACAATGTAAAATTTCAGATGAACTTAATGTTTTGAAAAGAAAAATTGCAAATATAGATATCCAATACATCGCTTTTGTATTAGTCAGTTTTATCTTTATAGTTTATATGTTATATATTGTTACAATAATTCTTTTAAATTGTCATAAACATTTTCAATGTTTCTTTCACATTGTTTCTTTTTAGGTAAAACAGTTATCATTAATTAGCGGTAAAAAATCGAGTAGATACAATTAAAAATATTTTGCTCTTGTAAGTAATTAGCAAAAGTTTGAATTTTAACATTTATGATTGACCGTACATTATTTATCATCTTTTTTATATATGTAGACTACCAACAGACACTATTTTGTCCAAATACAGCATGAATGGTCTAAAGAAGAAAAAAAAGTTTAAAGAATTGACAAGTCTATGTAATGCTGGTATTCTTATTTGCTTATTAATGTGTTTGAATAACTTTTAAAATTAAAAATGATGTTTTAATAAAATATATATATTTTTTTATTCTTTGGCTATGGAACCTGACATGTATTCAAGTATATTTTATTTTATGATCTTATTGAAATATGTCTTGTTGTTTTTATTAGAAACTGCTTTAAAGTCAAATAAAAACAAAATGGATGCCATCCATCCAACTTATTGGGAGAGTAATTAGGAATTCTTCTGACCGATTAAAGAAAACATCCACTAATATGAATATCAATCAATGATCGGCTTAATTAGCTGTTGCATTTTTTATTTATTTTCCATTTTTCAGCAATTTTCTTCTATTTATAATGCACTATCGATTATATTCTACAGTACCTAATAGTTTTTATTTTGGAAAGGGTAATTTTATTTGAAAAATTATTCTTATTTTTTTTAAAGTAATTAATTTATTTTAAATATATCAAATTACACTTTATTTACTTAGATTTCTTTTTATAACTTCCCTTGCCTAAATTAAGGAAAATCTAAGGTGTGTGTTGTAATTTATTGCGTTTTTATATAACTTTTAAAAGAATGTCTTGGTAATATTCAGACGTCTCTAGGACGCCTGAATAAGACGTCCTTAAGTCATTCATATGACACCAGTCAGAGACATCTCTAAAACATCTGCAAAAAATGTCTTTAGAACGTTTATATATATATATATATATATATATATATATATATAATATATATATATATATATATATATATATATATATATATATATATATATATATATATATATATATGCTAAGATTTGTAATATCTATATATAATATATGTATATATATCTATATTATAATATATGTATATATATAATATATATATATATATATATATATATATATATATATATATATATATATATATATATATATATATATATATATATATATATATATATGCTAAGATTTGTAATATCTTTGCTGTAGAAATAGGTAAATGAATAAATAAATTGTATATATTTTGTTGTTCCTGTGTTGTTTCGTTCAATTTTATGATCTTTCCATCTCTGGTTGTATAAATAATTATTAAGATTATTTCTTATGTTGACACCAAGTTACTGTGTGGTTTAATTTAATTTGATGTATTATTATTTATATATACATGATTTATACATTAATGTTTATATGATGCATACATATTCATTATATATATATATATATATATATATATATATATATATATATATATATATATATATATATATATATATATTATATATATATTTATATATATATATATATATATATATATATATATGTATATATATATCAATATATATATATATATATATGTATATATATGTCAATATATATATATATACATATATATATATATATATATATATATATATATATATATATATATATATATATATATATATATATATATATATACATATATATTCTTATAAGGTTAAGTATTATTCAGTTTAAATCTACCTCTTCTCAACCATATATAGGAATTACTATTTACTACTTTATATACTATTTATATGGCTTTACTTATATATTTTATTTTTCAAAGTTTCAGAAAAAATTTATATTCTAACTTGCTGAAATGAAAAAAAATTTTAGTAGATAGAACTGCACTGTTCTCTAATAATCCAGAAGAAGGTTTTAAACAACGTAAAAGTTCAGATAAACTTAATGTTTTGAAAAAATTTGCAAATAGAGATTTGCAATACATCACTTTTGTACACATGAGTTTCATCTTTAAAGTTTGTATGATATATATTATTACAATATTTATTTTAAATTGTCATGAACATTTTCAATGTTTCTTATACATTGTTTCTTTTTAGATAAAACAGTTATCATTAATTGGCGATAAAAATCTAGCTGATACAATTAAAAATATTTTGCTCTTGTAAGTAATTAGCAAAAGTTTGAGTTTTAACATTTATGATTGACAGTAGAGCATTTATCTTCTTTTTTATATATGTAGACTGCCAACAGACACTATTTTGTCAGAATACAGCATGAATTGTCTAAAGAAGAAAAAAAAGTTTAAAGAGTTGACAAGTCTATTTAACGCTGTCACTGGTATTCTTATTAGCTTATTAATGTGTTTGATTAATTAAAAATTAAAAATGATGTTTTAAAAAAAAAAAAAAAAAGTTTTTTGGCTCTGGAACATGACATGTATTCAAGTATGACATATATATTTTATTTTATGATTTTATTGAAACATGTTTTGTTGTTTTTATTAGAAGCTGCTTTAAAGTCAAATAAAACTTAACCAAAATGGATGCTATCCAACTTATTGGGAGAGTAGTTAGGCATTCTTCTGACCGAATAAAGAAAACATCGACTAATATGGATTTCGATCAATGTTGGCTTAATTAACTGTTGTATTTTTTTTCCATTTTTAAGCAATTTTTTTCTATTTATAATGCACTATCGATTATATTCTACAGTACCTATTTCTTTTTAATTTGAAAAATGTAACTTTTTTGTTTGAAAAATTATTCTTAATTTTTATAAAGTTATTAATTTATTTTAAATATATATAATTACACTTTATTTACATTGATTTCCTTTTATAACTTCCCTTGCCTAGATTAAGGCAAATCTAAGGTGTGTGTTGTAAATGATTGCATTTTTATATAACTTTTAAAAGAATGTCTTGGTAAAATTCAAACGTCTCTAGGACGTCTGAAAAAGACGTCCTTAAGTCATTCATATGAGACCAGCCAGAGACGTCTCTAGAACGTCTTTAAAAAATGTCTTTAGGACGTCCGGAATGGACGTCCTCAAGCCTTTCATTTGAGACCAACTAAGGATGTCTTACGGACGAGACTTAAGACGTCTAACGGACGTCCTTAGGACGTCAAAATGCCCGCTGGGTAGGTATTTCACTGTCTATTAGTTTTTCTCTGATTTAGGGTTAGACCAGTAAAGTTGTTAAATTGTTAAATTTATGTATTTTAAATTTATTTATTTACATAGTTTAGTTAAGACTATGCAAAATTTAATTAGTGTAAATTTGTTTACACTTTCAATATTGTGTGTTGCTTCTCTTAAATGAGATAAAAACCCAAGGATGCAAAAAACTTAATATAAAATAGTGTGAAGAAGAAGTAGTAACTGAAATGAACAGCATAATAGAATTTGATAAGTTTGACTCAGCACTTGACAATGTTTCATCTAGTAACTCTGTAGTATCTCTGCAGTTGTAAACTGCTAAATACTGATTTGACAGATTTTTCTTTTTTTTTAAATTTTCTTTACAATATATAATTTTTACTACTTAATTAGGAATTGTCAGATTTCCATTATTTCTTTCTATTAGAAACAATGAGTTCAAAATATTGGTGGTAAGAACTGACAAAAACTTGTGATAGCTATGATGAAGAGGTTAGTAAATTAAAAGTGCATTCCTATAAATACTCTGTTTAATTTTATAATGATATTACTCCCATCTTACAATCCATATAACAAATCCCATGCATGTCTCTACGTTAGCCGTTTTACCATAATGGGATGACTGAATAACCGTGAATTTCATACGCGCACACTAGCACATGTGCAAAGCAGTTACAAAAACTGACACAATGCCAAATGGCATAAGTGCAAATGGGCATAACTGCACAAAAAGAATTCCAAACATTGGCATAATTGCAAACTGCTATAAGTGCAAATTTACATATGTGTAAAATGGCATAAGTGGGCTAAATAGATTTACAAACATTCGCATAAGTGTGAATTTCCATAAGTGGGAACTGGTAAGTGTGAAGCAGTTGCAAAAACTCGGAGAAGTGCAAACAACATAAATGTGAACTGGCATAAGTTAGTGTGCTATTTTTTAAATAATAGATTAGATTTAATTAATAGATAAACTGTACCGTTAAATTAAAATCTAACTTTTTAATTACATTTAGATTTTATAAAAAAAACGAAAAAAAATTTTAAATACAGTAGTTAATTATAATTTCATAAATTATAAGATATAATTGTATTAAAATATATTATTTTTAGTTTTATGACAAATTCACTCATGGCCAAAATTAATATGGCAGCTGCAAAAAGGCAAAGGATCTTTTTAGCCTAACCAAGCTATACAACTTAATAAAAGGTACGTTTATAAATATATATATACATATATATATATATATATATATATATATATATATATATATATATATATATATATATATATATATATATATATATATATATATATATAAATATATATATATATATATATATATATATATATATATATATATACGTATATATAACATATATATATAACATATACATATATAAATCTATATATAACAATTATTAGGCGGGATTGTATTTCTAATTTACCGATTACTAAACTGTTTCTTTTTTTTCTCCTCTTCAAGCACTAAATATATATATATATATATATATATATATATATATATATATATATATATATATATATATATATATATATATATATATATATATATATATATATATATATATATATATATATATATATATATATATATATATATATATATATATATGTATATATATATATATATATATATATATATATATATATATATATGTATATATATAAATATATATATATATATATATATATATATATATATATATATATATATATATATATATATATATATATATATATATGTATATATATATATATATATATATATATATATATATATATATATATATATATATATATATATATATATATATATATAATATAGTGATAATAGGCTAGTGATTGCCGAAGGGCAATAATTAATTATAAAACTAGCTGAATTTTTTTTTTTTTTTATTTATGAGTCCAATGTTGATATGATTTAGAAAAAAAAAATCAATAAGATTAGGATCAGTCAAGAGATTAGAATCCAAAGAGGAACCTCAAGATATCATCAAAATCAAAAAACATTTTTTTTTACTTTGTTCTAATGAATGATAGACATCGATTCGTGTCTCAGGAAAATTTATTTTTTAACTTTTTTTTGTTATGAAAATCACTATACCCTTATATATATATATATATATATATATATATATATATATATATATATATATATTTTATATATATATATATATATATATATATATATATATATATATATATATATATATATATATATATATATATATATATATATATATATATATATATATATATATATATATATTAGGGTATAGTGATTTTCATAACAAAAAAAAGTCTATCTATATATGTATATATATATATATGTATATATATATATATATATATATATATATATATATATATATATATATATATATATATATATATATATACATATATATATATATATATATATATATATATATATATATATATATATATATATATATATATATATATATCAGGCTTAGTCGGGAAGCGGGAGCGATCACTCTCGAATACTGACCACGGAAATTATATTTAGTTGCGTAAAACTGGCCAGGTTTTTAAGTCGTTTTGAGAACATTTAAGTTTATTTATGAAACATAAAATTTTTGTTTTACGGACATACATGGAAACATAAAAAGCTTGGATGTTCCCAAAACATCAATGTGCGCAAGAATAAAAAAAATATTTGCGAGCACTAAAAACCCGCTAAATTAACGAACAAACTAATTCTATTGGTTCAAAAAATACGCTAATTAAGCGAAATAATGTTCTAGAGTATTCTGTTGAAATGTTTTAGAATTTGTATTATTCACGATTTGTAACGTTTTGAGATTTCTAGAATTGTTTTAAGAATATATATTATTTGTTTACAAAAATAAATGTTTTAAATTTATATTAATTAAATTGTTAAAATTTTAAAAGTTTATAATAAATTATAGATTTTATTAGTATGTTCTTATTTTTTTATTTAAAAAGTATGTAATCTTCATGTAAATGTAATTTTGTGTATCTGTTTTTTATCGTAATGTATCTTTTAAAGCAATTTTTATGATTTAAATAAAGACTTACAAAAATAATTGCGTTTTCAATGAAGTTATAATCGTTAAAGTTAATAAAACTAATTATGTAACAAACATATAAGAAGTTTCTAGTTACTAAACACAAACAACGCATACAAAGTAACTCGCGGATAAACAAGCATCGCGCCTGAGGTCACGACAAAACACAAATATATATAGCAAATAATTAGATAAAAAAAAAAGTTGCTAGATATTGGTTTACTAACTCTAATTATTTTTGCTTAAGTTACCATTCTTAAAACTCGTTTTACTATTTTCTGCTTTAAATACTAATTAAAATTAAAAAGCTCACTCACTAAACATTATAAGCGATATTGTGAAGCAGTTTCGCTTCCTGGTCATTAAGTATTTTTAACCTTTTTAGTTGATATCTATCTTGATAAATTAATTCCTATAGTTTAAAACATAAAATAGGTATTAAAAAAATTAACTTTTTTATTTATTAAACAATTTAGCTCAAGTAAAACTAAAACTTGCAAACTTTGTTAAATAAAGGATATTTGTTTCTCTTTTAAACAATTGTAAGTTGTTAATTTTATCAAAAAATTAAAAAAGAGCGATGTTTCGAAAATATTTGTTCTAAATGTAATTTATTTAGCTTTAAGTTTTTTCGCGTTAAAAGATATTTTATTTGCGTATTTATTATTTTTTTTTTTTGTAATTGTCTCTCATCGGACCAATTAATCTTTGTTGTTTTTTTTTTTTTGCTTTTTAAAATGTTCTCAAAACGACTAAAAAATCTGGCCAGCTTATCGCAACTAAATATTATCTACGTGGTCAGCAGTCGAGTGCGATCGCTCCCGCTTCCCAACCAAGTCTGATATTTATATATATATATATATATATATATATATATATATATATATATATATATATATATATATATATATATATATATATATATATATATATATATATATATATATATATATATATATATATATATATATACATTATACATATATATATATATATATAGATATATATATAGATATATTTATATAGTTATATATATATATATATATATATAGAAGTATATATATTTATTTATTTATTTATTTGTTTATTGAGATAATGAGCCAATAAGTTTTTGCGTAATAGTTGAAATTATAAATCTTAATAACACTTTAATAATTAGTTTTTTAAATTAGTGTGGTATATCAAATGATAGAAAATTTGAAACACTAAATAGTGGTGTAAATAACTCCATACTGCCAAAAATGCATTTCCCTTGTATACCCATTTGTAAAACTACCGCAAAGCAGGACCAGCTTTAGGTTCGGGCGAGTTAGTCCAATCGTTTTGCCACGGCTTGAGAACTTACATGGGGAAAAACCATGAAGTTTGTCTGACAGCAAGCACAGTTAGAAAACGCCTGCAGCAAGCTGGTTTGAATAGGAGAATTGCTGCGAAGAAGCATTTATTGCGACCTGATAACATTGCGAAAAAAAGAGTATTCCAGAAGTTGCACAAAATCTGGACTGTTGTACAATGGAATAAAATGCTATGGAGTGATGAAAGTATCTTTACTGTTATCTGTGGAGCTAAAAGAGCTTATGTGAAGAGAAGAGTTGGTGAATGATTTAGTCTTCTATGTGTTAGTGAATGATTTAGTCCTCTCATACAGTAAGGCATGGAGAAGGCTTTCTTATGGTATGGGATTGCATGTCAGGATCAGGTTTAGGTCACTTATATTGTTGTACAGGCACGGTAAAACAGGATAAATATTTGGAAATATTAAAAACACAAATGAAACCATCAGCAAACAAACTATTTGGTAAAAACAAACTATTTTTCTTTCAACAGGACAATGCTCCTTGCCACAAAGCTAAGAAAGTAATGGAATATCTCAAACATGCTCGTACCAATGCTATTGAATGGCCTCCACAAAGTCCTGACCTGAACCCCATAGAAAATTTGTAGGAGGAGCTCTTCAGAAAAGTACAGAAAACCAAACCCAGCAATCTGGATGATTTGTGGCAACATTTGCAAGCTGCATGGCTAGCAATCCCTGTTGACACCATCCAAAAGCTGGTACAGTCTATGCCAAGACTTGTACAGGCTGTGCTCGATGCGCATGGAGGGCATACAAAATACTAGTCTTTTAGTCAGAATTTCTTATGTTTTATTAGTGGTGCTTATTACTGACAATGCAGAGTCATTTTTATTTCAATGTGATGCTGTTTTATTTATATTGTGCCGAAAATGAATAAAATTCTCTTGTTTTTCAACTGTGGTCATGACTTTATGCCTCTACTGTATGTAGGTGTGTATATATATATATATATATATATATATATATATATATATATATATATATATATATATATATATATATATATATATATATATATATATATATATATATATATATATATATATGTATATATATAAATATATAATATATATATATGCAATGTGAAGTTATATATATGTTTTTAAAACATATATTTCTAGTTTAAAAACTTATTACTATTATTATTATACTATATATATTATTATTATACTATAATACTATTATTACTGTTCAGATTGTCTGTTTTAAATATATAGTTTTTTCTTTTAGTTTGTGCATTGACTTCTCACGAATCATACACAGAGTCGATTGTCGATGCAATAATTACTGATTCGTGAAATCCGGCAACCTTTGCTTGTCTTAAAGTGCCTTAAATCCAACAGATATCATCGTTATAATATTACTTTGTTTGTAAATTGTTTTAAAAAATAAATTTAAAAATAACTTTTAAATGTATTTTTTATTTTTTTGGTTTTTTTAACCAACAGGTTCTTTTAAAAACAATTTAATAATAGTACCTATGGATTTGGGAATATTTTCTAAAAATTAACGTCTTTTAAACCTTTAAAAGACGTTTTTTTTTGATTAAAGCTTTTATTTAGAACGTTTTTTAAACGACTTTTTTAGAACGTTTTTTAAACGCTTTTTTAAAAACGTTTTTTAGGTATTGCTATTCAGAACGTTTAAAAAACGTTTTTTTTCTAATTAAAAAAATGTTTTAAAAACGTTCATGTTCTTACTGGGTTGGCGTGATTCAGAAAGTACTCTTGAATTAAATTCTAATTATACTTTTCCCATTTTACAAATTAAATAGTAAACCACCAGGTGGTGGGAAAAAAGGAGGAGGATTAGGACTTTATGTCTTGGAAAAATTTTCGAGATAAAAAACATACTATGCTTTTCTAATAATAATTATGTCTTTAATAAAGTTTTTTAATTGAAATTAATAATAAAAAATACCGAAACGTTTTAGTTGAATGTGTTTATCGTCCACGGAGTGGAAAAAAACTTTCGAAACTTTTATCAAAAATGCGATTATAAAAATAAATAAAAAAAATAAAACGTTATATATTACTGGTGACATAAATCTTGATGCTCTTTCTAACACAAAATTTCCAAAAATAAAATCTCTTTTTGATATGCTTTTTAAACTGAATGTCTTGTCAACTATTAATAAACCAACGCAAGTAATAAAAACCTCGGCAAGAGCAATAGACAATATTTTTCTTAATAATTATTTAAAAATGACATTTGAAACCGGTATATTTATGACAGATATTAGTGATCATTTCCCGGTATTCATAAAAACAAAATTTAAAAGCTATGACTGATTGTCATTCAAGAGTCATACATTTGAAAAAACGAAATTTAAAAATGAGTAACACTAATAAATTAACAAATAGACTAAAACAAAAAACATGGAACAACGTATATAAATGTCAAGATACGAATGGAGCTTACAATGTTTTTTTAAGTACATTTTTGGAGTACTTTAATGAAACCTGTCCTCAAGAGATTATAAAAATTTAGTCAAAAGCAATTGCAATCCGTGGATGGATAAATCGTAATTAAAGTACTCAAAAAAAAAGCAAAAACTTTACAATAAATTTTTGTAAAATAAAAACAATGATAATGAAAAAAATTATAAATATTTTTACCAAGATCTTATGAAAAATGCAAAAAAAAATATTACAGTAATTAAATTAACAAATGCAAATTTGATTGTAAAAAAACATGGTCCATCATCAATGTCATAATGGAAAGAGAAAAACTAAACTCACCTTCTCTACCTAAACGAATTGTTGTTGAAAACAACGATATATTTAGTCAAAAACAAATTTTGGAAGAATTCAATAAATATTTTACAAGTAGGGGAAAGCGGGGCAACATGGTGAATGGGGCAAGATGGGTTTTCATATAACAACTCAACAAAAAATCTTAAAATTTGGTGAAAACAAAACTGTATTTGCGTCTTATATTTTAAAACGCCAATTGGTTTTTCGAAGTATTATTAACGCAATTTTATACGCATAAGTTTACTTTTTGCGCTTAAAAAAAAATTCCTCACTTTTGATTTCTCATAATGGATGGTGTCCTTCAAGTTTAACTTCTTTAAAAGTAGTTTTTTGCAATTTGTATATATTTTTTGTAACTTTAGTTAAAGTTATTGGTAGTTTTTAAAATTGGATGTAAAAATTGCATAATAAGTCATCTTGCCCCAGTCACGTGACGAGGTGACGAATTAAGGAACTTTTTATTTTAATATTTCTTTCAAATTGTTAGATTTGCAAAGTGAAAATGCATGGAGGTAATGAACCATTTTAATAACATAAACATACTGAGAAAGTATTATTGCTTCACGACTGATACTTTTGCAATAACTCAGGCCTTTCAAAACATTTGCCATGTTGGCCCGCTTTCCCCTATTGGTCCGAATATTGTAAAAAAATATGTAAATAACGCCCAATCTGGAGTGTTAAATGTCATATGTGGAGTTTTGCAAGGATCGATTCTTGGTCCACTTTTTTTTTTTAATATATATAAATGGCTTCTGTAATGCATTCTTAAAACTTAATTCAGTCATGTTTGCAGATGACACGAATTTATTTCTTAGCAACAACGATATCAAGAAATTATATGCGGACATGAATATTGAACTTAATAAAGTAAATAACTGGTTTAAGGCTAACAAACTCTCACTTAATGCCAAGAAAACAAACTATAGTTTGTTGAAAAAGTATATATATGTATATACTTTTTCATAAAAAAGCACAAGAAGAAAATCTTCCTCTCAAGTTGCCGATCCTATTTGTAAATGATAAATTAATTAAAAAGCAATCCAATATAAGATTCTTGGGAATCGTTGTTGTTGAAAAATTATCCTGGCTTCCTCATATAATATATATCCAGTCAAAAATTACCAAAATCATAGGTTTAATGTACCGAGTTCGCTCGTACATCAATACTAATAGTCTTAAATTAATCTACTTTGGGCAAATTCACAGCCTCATCAGGTATGCAAACATTTCATGGGCAAGTACTCAAACAGCAAAGCTTAAGAAACTTTATAGTTTTCAGAAACATGCCTGTAGAATCATTTACTTTAAAAATAGGCGGGAATAGGGTTAGGACTATTGTTATTGTTATTGTAAAAGTTAAATACAATAACAATTACAATACAATAATATTGTATTGCAATACCAGAGATGCAATTAAAACATTATTTATGGTTATTGTATTGCTAAGAACAAAAACAGTTACAATAACTATTGTTTTGATTTTTTTTTCTAACAATACATTGAAGCTCTAAAACTATTGTATTGTATTGCTGTGATGTAAAACAATTACAATAAATATTGTATTGTATCGGGAAAAAATTACAATAAGTACATTGATGCATTGTATTAATATTTCAAAGTCTAATAGCTATTGTATTTTATAGTATTTAGACTCTTTTTTCACGCATTTATTATTATTTTGGCACTAGATAATTTATGGGTGCCCGTGACGCTCGTTTTCAACGGTCATTTATATATATAAATTTTATTTATTTTCAGAAGTGAAGTGAAGCCAGGATAGCCAAAGAAATATATATACTACGTATACTTAATAAATATTTGGTTTAGGGGCGCACGTGGCACCCATTTCTAGCAACCATTTACATATATAAATTTTATTTATTTTGAGTTCAATAATATAACTGTTTAAATAATAATTTATTTAGAATTAACATTAATAATATTCATTCAAAATCATACTAATATATAATTTATCATATGCTTGTAATTAAATAATTATCTACTTTAAGAAGTTAATTTTTATATTTTTTTATAATTTTGTCTAAAATGATATTGACATGTTTCACAGGATGATGACGTCTAAACTTATTGATTAACTTCACTAAGCGCTTTTTTTTCAATATATCTAACCGTTAATGTGTAATCAATTACATCATTATGGAATCAAAGAACCTTTGACCTGGGTAATTACCGATTAGATTGTCTAGAAATGTGAACTACTACTGTTTTTTTAAAATTTTATTTACATTTTCAGATTGTTCATCACCTATCAGACCGTACCAGTAAATTTTGTGTGGATCATTTTTGAAAAATGAGGCAGTTTAGAACACCAAATAAATATTGTTCTTGATTTATGTAACAAAACTCTTTTATAACTTTGCAACTAGATGTCCGGTTATATTATGAAACACATATAGCCATAAAGCGGAAGGGAAACAAAATACAAAGTTATATTAGAATAAGTGTGAGTTGAGTAAGTTTCGAAACATTTGGATAGGTGCCTAATGTAAAAGCAAATAACTTAGTGGAAGAAATGGTAGTAGTTAATCATGTCTATCCCCAGCAGTAAAAGAAATACAAGTCCGATTGAACTCACTTTTATAGAGCTACACAAAGTTTATAAAATAAAAAAGAAACAGAATCAGTACTAATATAACCTCTTCCTCTTCAGTAATATTTTACATGTATTTAATTAATTGCGGTTGAAATGTATTTAAAAATTTTCCAATATAAGAGAGTTTAAAGTAATGTATATCAGATGGTTTTGCAGATGACATGTTTTCTTTAAGAGATAAAGTTGTTTAGTAAATTTTTGGTTAAAACTTACTAAACAAATTAAAAAAACCTTACTAAACAAACTTAAAATTGTTTAGTAAGGTTTTTGTCAATTAAGTTGAAGGGAAAAGAGTTTTTTTAAAGAGTTGTTTAATTTTTACAATATCTAGATGAAAAATTGCTGTTTTTTGAAGGCCCTGATAATCAGAGTTTTAATGAGTCCTAGTTCATAATTAATTTTAGTGAAGCTTTTAAAATTAGTTTGTAAACCTGTATATTTTTTTTTTGTAAAATGTTGAAGTATTAAATTTATAATTTACAGAGTTAATAATTATATCAATAAAGGTTCCATTTGCGATCAACCTCTTCCTCTTCAGTAAAATTGGAGTAACTTAGTAAACTTAAGAACAGTCACAGTAAAGGGATGAGACTTCATTGAATGACACATAACACGAGAATGAATTTTAGTAGATGGCACAAGAGGCACTAGCGCCCATTATAGTATTTGTAGAAAAGAGAAAGAGTAGCAACATTAAGAGGAAGTTGGAGGTTGGCTGCAAGAACAGGTCCAACTATGTTTACGCTTTTGCACCTTGTCTAAAAGAGAATTGGCATCATTGGAAGATCCACCCCAGAAATGGCAACTATTCCATAAAATTATGAACAGAATCAGTAGTAAGAATGTGGCAAGCACGATAAGGAGATGCATGCTATTTTATTTTGAAATGGATTTGATATATGGTTTCTGAGAAAGATTAATAGTAAGAGTTAATTCAAGAAGCTAAAGTTTAAATGATTCATCAAGTATATTATTGTTCATAAATATATAATATTGTGATAACGATTAGCTAAAAACTATTGAGTCTTATCTGAGTTAAAGTTCACCAGCCATTGAGAGCCTCATGCTGTAGCAGAAGTAAGATCCTAGCACTGACTAAGATTTAAAAAAATTCTAAATTTTTTTTTTAATCTTAGTCAGTGGACACTACTATGCAAGCATGTAAAAAAAAATCACAATCCTGGACACTACTATGCAAGTATATAAAAAAAAATCCTTTTCAATTTCCTACTTTGTTTAGATGTTTTGCAGTTTATGAGCTATAATTCATATAAGACATACGAAGAAGAAACAATTACAAAGTATCGTGTCGCAAAGGAATCAAAAGATTTTTCAATAGATGGTAAGCTCAATTAAATAAAGTTTATTTCTGACCTACACTAAATGGTTTTTCCCGGTTCTTTGCCAGTACTTTGAAGAACCTAAAGGTTTTTGGAGAAACTTTAAGGTTCTTTAAAGTACTTTCAGGTTCTTAATATTCTCTAATGATTTTTTGAAGAACCAGCGGCTTATTTACAAAGTAATACAAAAAACTCACAAGGATCTTCAAATCGCTTTATGGAAACCCTTGAAGAACCTTAGGTCTTTTCAAATCTTTTGTAAACATTGTTTTATTTTTCTAAGAGGTTGTTAATTTTTTTATATAAGTAGACAAGTATGAATTTATAAAGAATGGTATAGTAACAATAGCAAGTGATTACCATGACAATATTTGATTTGTGCTTTAAACATTTGAGTTGTTTTTATTACCGTTGTTACCATCAACAGCAATTATAAAAGCAACAATTTTTTTTTTTTTTCAAGCATTTTTCTTATTCCTATATGCTTTTATCATGCGAATTTTATTATTGTGAATGGGTTTATTTAGATAAACAAATATATCATTTGTTAAAATTTAAAAAATGACAGGTTATTTGTTTTATATATATATATATATATATATATATATATATATATATATATATATATATATATATATATATATATATATATATATATATAATATATATATATATACATATATATATATATATTATATATATATATATATATATATATATATATATATATATATATATATATATATATATATATATATATATATATATATATTATATATATATATATATATATATATATATATATATATATATATATATATATATATATATATATATATATATATATATATATATATATATATATATTATTTTAAAACATCAAAAATACGATTTCTCTCAACACTTATAATTTTTTTTAGATACCAGCTTCTTCAGCTTGTTAAATGTTACAGTAACATTTAACAAGCTGAAGAAGCTGGTATCTAAAATCCAGCGAAAATTTCTATCTATAATAATAAAAAAATTATAAGTGTTGAGAGAAATCGTATTTTTGATGTTTTAAAACAATATATAAATATACTCTCACACAAGATGTTATCCTTTAAATCATATATATATATATATATATATATATATATATATATATATATATATATATATATATATATATATGATTTATATATATATATATATATATATATATATATATATATATATATATATATATATATATATATATATATATATAAATCATGTATATATATATATATATATATATATATATATATATATATATATATATATATATATATATATATATATATAAGCTTCCAATAAATCAAACCTCCAGAGGGCCTTGAGTTATCAAGTGATTTTTATAAGAAAGTGTTAGTGAGGGCTCAAGGGGAACTTGAAAGTTTTTCGAGTTATCTGGGTTATATTAATAACAGTTGTGTGAATATACTGTCTTCCTGTTTCTAAACGGTCAAAACACATAAAATAAATGTTATTTTTGAACAGTTAGTGCAGTTAGAGCTGAATTTTTTCAATTTGTTGGAATATTTAGTTAATAACAATTCTTTAGTAATGTCTAATATGCAAAATAAGGAGCAAACATATTCTACCATATTTTCACTAGGTTCAGTTAACCCTCCCCTTGATAGTATTTTTATATAAATTGAAGATGTTTTGTTAGTTTGAAGATGATCTTAACACAAAGAACATTTAAATTTGGATTTAATTTTTTTTGTTATATACCCAGCAACATGAATAATAACTTCCTTTGCACTTTCACATAATTCATATTCTTTTATTTCATTTTGTAATAGAAGTAAAGGTGTATTAAAAGAAGTATGTATTTAATGCCAGAGTTTCTTTAATTAGAGATTTTATGCTGATTATTTTTATCAGAACTTTCAACTTCACGCAAACTAACCAGAACCCTTTCGCCACTTATTTGCCTAAGTTTCAAAAAATGTTTTTTCAAGAGGATCAGTTTGAAATCTACTGGTTAAAATGTAATCATATCCCTCTAAAAGTAAATTTCAACATTAATTGAATCCTCAAATTTATCAAAATTGAATTTTGGAAAAATAAACCTCTTTGAATATAAAAAATTATTTCTGAAGTTTTTTTAAAGTATGTACACTATCAAATAAAGTATAATCTTTATTTTGTCCATAATAAAAAAAAAAGTTTTCAGTAGAATTATACTTTTTTATGAGTTTTTTAAATGCAAGTGTATTAGTTGAATGGTTGTCTGTGATGATAGCACGAATTTTTAAATTAGTATCAAAAAAATTTGTTAGACACTCTTCAGTCATCAACCTATTTCCAGAAATACCTGTTTCAGGACATGCTTTAATAACAAAAGGTATAGATCGTTTAATACCAACTAACATAAAAACTACAACTCCAGTATAAAATTCTCTGTTCTCATCTTTTGCAACAAATTTAACACCATGATCAGGCTTGGTCGGGAAGCGGGTACAATTGCACTCGATAATTGACTACAGAAATAATATTTAGTTGCAAAAAACCGGCCAGATTTTATAGTCGTTTTGAGAACATTTTAAAAACAATCAAAAAAGCGCAATAAGATTAACTGGACCGATGAGAGACAGTTAAAAAAAGAAAAATAGCTTTTAACGCAAAAAAACTTTAAGCAAAATAATTTTATTAGAGCAATTATTTTTGAATGTCGCTCTTTTATAACTTTTTTTATAAAATTAAGCGACATTTTTTATATAAAGTAACAACTATAAAAAAACAAATGTTCTTTGATTTATCAAAGAGTATATATAATTTTTATTTATATACTTATGTCTTATTTCTAGTTGCGGATTGAGGAGGTGGGGTGGGGGTAGTAGGACTATATCCCCGGGACTCATAATGTTAGGGGAAATTGTTAAGAGGACCATTCGGTATTTTTTTAGTCATTTTTACGCTGTGGCACAAAAAAAAAAAGCCGTCAAAATAATGCAGCCCCGGGCCCTGAAAAGTCCAACAAGGTTTAACCAATAACACTAACGCTAGATGATTTATTTAAAAATAAAAAAGTTTTTTTATTAACTGTTTTATGCTTCGCGTAGTTTAAAAAGTTTAACACATTTGAAACAATTCTTCTTAGTAAGTTGAACAAATGAATTAATTAAATCATTGAGTTACTCTATAAATTCAATTAGCTAGATAGAAATTAACTTAAAACGTTAAATTACTTTGTGAGGAGGAAGTGGAACTGCTTCACATCTGCTACCGCTGATGATGTTTAGTGAGTGGGTTTCATAATTTTAATTAGTATTTAAAACAGAAAAAAGTAACTTTAATTATAAGTATAACGAGTTTGTAAGAATGGCTTAAGCAAAAATAGTTGAAGTTAGTAAACCAATTTCTAAGAACTTAAAAATTTTCTTTCTTGAGAGAGAGAATCATTTATAGGGTTCACTGAGGAAAATGGATTAGTGGTTAAAATTATTTGTATTACCTTTGACGAATATTAATAATTTCATTGAAAACGCAGTTGTTATTGAAAGTATTTTTGTTTACAAAATCAATCGCACAAATTACTTTAAAAGATTACATTTGAATAAAATACACATACATACATAAAAATACATTACGTACATAAAAAATATATCTCTTATATATAAAAAATAAGAATATACAAATAAAATCTATAATATATTTACAAAACGTTAAAAAGTTAAAAAATATAAATTTTAAATATTTATTATTGTAAACAAATAATATTAGTTTAAAACATTTATAGCTTTGTAGATGTGGCTCTTAGAATTAAAAAAATAGTTCGTTTGATATTCTTAAAATAATTTATGCTAGAAATCTCACGAAAACGTAACAATATTCAAGTAATACAATTTTTTAAAATATTTCAACAGAATACTCAAGACATTCGGTTTGTATTGTTTGAATACCCTAGAAATTTCGGTTAGTATCTTTATATAAGATGTTTGAGAACATTCAAGTTTATGTATGTTTCCATGTAAGTCCGCAAAACAAAATATTTTAAAATTTACGATAAAATGAACTTATTATTTTGCGGACAAACAAGGAAACATACATAAACTTAAATGTTCTCAAAACAACTAAAACATCTTGCCGGTTTTTCGCAATTAAATATTATTTCCGTGGTCAGTTATCGAGTGCGATCGCACCCGCTTCGCGACCAAGCCTGCATGATATTGAACACTTTTTTGCAAGTACATTTCATCAATTAACAAAACTGAATCTGAGCTTATTTTTTCTTCTTTTATTAAATATTTTAATGCTTTAATTGGTTCGATTCCACCTTGAGTTAATGCTTTTAAATATAAAAATGACGGAAAAGGAAGTTTATCTAATAGCAAGTTATAGGCTTGTCTAGAGGTATATCGTAGAACCAAAGCAAATCGAATAAGTTTATTACTATATAACTCTCTGCCATGTGATTCATAATACATAAAACTATAAAGTTTGCTTAAAATATATTTTTCTTTTTCTTCAACCCGATTTCTCATATAAGAAACTAAATTTTCTAACATGCTCACACATGTTAGTGTATACTTATTGTTTTGACAAAACCATTGGGGAAGAGGTATCAAATTTCCCTTATGGTACAATTTTACATGCAGATTGTTATCAACATTAATGCTTTCAATGTTAGTTGATGATGTTATATTTTCAATGATAACACAATAATAAATAACGCCACCATATATTTTCTTGAATTAAAAATTTTGAGGACAAACTTGTTCTGTCAAATCATTGATTTAACAAATCTTATCTAGTTTGTTGAAAACCACTGTTTCATCTAACAATGAATGAGAGTAAGGTCTTTTTATAGGAGTCTTTCTTAAAGTTATAGGTGCAAGAAGTAAAGATGGCTTTAAAAAACAATCTTTATTTGTATGAATTGTTGGAATAGGATTCTTTGTAAAGTTTAGTGTATTTCTTTTGCTTCGTTTAATAAATTTTTCTTCGAAATGATCAATACATATTCCAAAATATTTAGATGGTTTCCAGTTAATTCTGTTTATAAACTTGATCCACCGGGAGCATAAATCTATATCTGAGGGAAAATTAAATACTGTTTTAGTTATAAAACCCTCTACAGTATCGTAGTTTTTTTTTTTGTAACCGCTTCTGCTAGCAACTACACAGGACTTTTTAGGCATTTTATAAGACAAATAAATAATGTAAAAAGATAAAACGAAAGTTTGTTTTTTTATATAATATATATATTTATATAATATTTTTTTTAATAATATATACATATATATATATATATATATATATATATATATATATATATATATATATATATATATATATATATATATATATATATATATATATATATTCATTCCATTATTGAATTTTAGATAATTCTTCAAACGAATGCGACTTCAAAAATCTCACGTTTATTCGTACATTTAATTTCAAGCAAAAACATTTATATATTAGACAATGGATTTAACACTAGAAAACTTTTTTTTATAATTGATGACATATTTTTATAAACATAGACATATTGGATTGTTAAATAAAATTTATTTTTGTTAATTGTTTGAAAATATTTATATAAATTGTTTAAAAATAGTTTTTTTTCTTTATTGCCATATATTGAAATATATGTTAAATATTTAGGAAAGTCGTTGTTTACATTTTTAATTTGGCCTTAAGCAACTAGCTTAAATATCTTAAATAATTATAATTAAATATTAAAAATCTATTAAATAATTATATATTATATAAATATTTAATAATAAAAAATGTTCAAGAAGTCAAAAAAGTATCCCTGCAACGAAGTAATAATGCAAAAACATTTAAAGGTTCGATAAAGAACTAAAACGGGTTCTTTAAAGAACCTTATTTTAAGGTTCTTCCGAAAAACCTTCGCAAAGGGTTCTTTGAAGAACCTCTACGAGTGCTCCACCAGCGTCGACGCGAAGAACTATTAAAGGTTCTTTGAAGAACTATTCGGGTTAAGAGTGTAGATACGATATAAAAGAAATGATTCTTATTAGATTAGCAGTCGTGGTACAGTGGTTAGAGCAAACAAAGGTTGCGGGTTCGATCCCCACTCGAAGCACTTAAACGTTATCGGTGAAGTTGGAAACGGAAAGCCGTTTTTTATTTATTTTAAGACATTTACTAATTTGAAAACATTAAATGTTGCAAAGCGCTTTAAAATCTATTGTTTGTTAACCTGTTAAAAAAAGAATTAAATTTACGTAAGTAAAATTTATGCAGACTTCTTTTTTTAAACTCTTTACAACAAATTTGTTTTGTTTTTAACTTAGATTTAAAAATATTACCACTACTTTTACTTCGTAAAACGTAATGGCCAGGAATAAGTTCGCAATGGCCATGTTTCGGATCTGGCCATAATTTGGTGTTTTTTTAATATGTAATATTTGTGCTAAAACTTGTTAATTTATTAACAAAAATTTCCAAACTTGTTTTAAATTGCATCTCAAGAAGTTTTTTAAGAGTTTAGAAATATTTTCAAGAATCTAAGCCATTCGCGGTAATATATAACGCAGTTTAAATTAAGCGGGCATGATTTGGTCGTTTTACCCTAAAAAAGTTTATTTAAAATTAGAGACCGTTATTTTAAGCAGTATATAGTGCATTTTTGGTACTTAAATCATTTTCAAACATTGCTCATTGTTAGTTTTATTTATTGTTATTCTATATTTTTATTAAATAGCATCGTTATATAAGTGTAAGGTAAATTTAATAAGGCTTCAATGTCATTTAGAAAACTAAATCGTCGGGGATAGTACAAAACCGCGTAACTAGCATTGGATAATACCTCGTATCTACAGTACATTTTTATTACTGGAGAAGTTCAAAACTTTATATATTTTTTATTTAAACTGATTGTGGGTTCATTTTATTATAAAAAGCATAATTCATGTTTTTGTAATCTCAACAATAAATATTTGGTGTTAAAATTAACAATATCCAAATATAGAAGCCAATGCTAGTTACGCAAATTGGCAATTATCCCCACGAAATATTTATCATTGTAATTATCTCGCTTGCTTTTATTCTTTTATCTGGCTTGCAACTAAAAAACGCAAATAAAAATAATCGTTCCGAATGGGATATGATCTAAACACGACCATGTAGAGTGACACAGAAAACAACAACTAAAGTTGGAAAATTCAATAAAACTCATGTAGCCAAATCACTGATCTCTATAATAACTGGATAGCGCATCTCCTAATAAAATTTCGAAATTTTTGAAGCCAAAAGACGCCATATTGGAAAGCCCCAGAATTTATAAATCCGTAGTTGCGTTAAACTTATATGCGCTTAAAACACAGATTTCGCTTGATAAATAAAAAATGCAAAAACCTTATAAATGCATTGATTATTAAAAACCGAGTAAATCTGATGTTATATGTTCAGATTATTTCATGGAGAGTGACATAAATATATATATATATATATATATATATATATATATATATATATATATATATATATATATATATATATATATATATATATATATATATATATATATATATATATATATATATATATATATATATATATATATAAATTATGTATACAGGGTGGCCAGCCACTTTCAAGAATTAAATTCCCTGACTTTTTTATATTTTTCCCTGACTCAGTTATATTTTGAAGTGTGAATTTTTAAGTTTTGTTGTTTGGGAGTAAGTAAAAAAAAAACCTTTAAAAAAAATTAAATTTTCAAAAAAGACATTTTTCCCTGATTTTCCTGACTAGAAAAAAACTCCCTGACTTTTCCATGATTTCCAGTAAGCTGGCCACCCTGGTATAATATTATTATAATAGCATGCAAGTGTATATTAGTATGCACCTTTTGATTCTTAATTGCCCTCTGCAAAATGCCTGAGGCTTGTAACATATTTGCAAGGTAAACAGCTTACAAGTTTGCTGTATGAATCATTAGTTAGGCAATGTGATTGTAACACAACCTAAAGGTTCCTTAGGCAACATATAGCAAATCTTTAAATTTACTTTTAATAATTTTGTTCTTGCGTGTATATATATATATATATATATAAATATATATATATATATATATATATATATATATATATATATATATATATATATATATATATATATATATATATATATATATATATATATATTAACTTAACGCTTAACTGTCGAAAAATACTTTCAAGACATTTTTGTAAATGCCATTAGACATTTTCACAACACCAGAACATTTGTATAAGATTACAAAAGAATATGTTAAAGTAAAAAAATTATAAATCTTCTATATAATATTGCCAAACTTAATAGTAGTGTCCCTTGGAGCGTATTTGACACGAAACCCTTGGCAGCCATTGCAACCGAGGTATTGGCAAGAAAGAGTCGCAGCACTATAAGAATACGTGAACGAATATCTAACGTACGTAAATTTTAAACTAAGTAAGGTTAAAGCAAATGTTAAAACATACTGAAACATTTATTATGTTTTACAGTTTGATTTTTACTTGAAAATTACATTGTGTCAACCTCTCCTTAATTTTGATCTAACAATTTTTTCCTTAAAAAAATTACTACATTATTATAAAATCTACACATAATGATATGCTGGTGTAGCTCGAGTGGATAAGGCGGCGAACTTCTGAACAAGGAGCTAGAGGTTCGACTCCTACCAACGGCGGCTATTTTTTTTAATTTTTTTAATTATTTTAAAATACAAAATACTTTCGAAGTTTTATAAAGATTATATACAAACATATGTAACGATGTTATGCACTCACAAAAGAAAAGATTTTAAGAAAGCTAAAACTTCATAAAACATTTAAAAAAAAAAAAAAACATCACTAGGAGAAAAAATATGTTGCGTATCTATGATAATTGAGACACTTATGTTATTAATGTGCTCATGTAATTAGTCCTAATAAGCTGCGGATGGTCTGAAAAAAAAGTTGTCTGAAACTTGATAAAGAAAAAACTTAACAAGACAGCCCTGCTACTTCAGAAGATGCTGCTGTGGAGGCAAAAAAAAAAAAAAAAGCCTGTAGCTAGATAAAACTTTAAAACTTTCTTTTGGCAATTAAAAGTTTATTTTGCTACATTAACTTTTTTACTATAAATATATACAGCAACTGTTTTTCAAAACGCCTTAATATGCTTATGACGTAATTAAAAAAAAAAACGCAATTAAAAATAAAATTGTTTGGAAAAACTCTTCGTAAAACGTTTTTTGAAACAAGTAACTTTTATTTAGTTTTTTTTTTCTTTTGTGCAACTTTCTTTTCAATAAATTTCTTTACCTTTCAGAATATAACCATTTTTAACAATGCTATAGAAAAAAACAGTAAATTGATTAGTAGTATTTCAATTATATTAATTAGATTAAATTATATATATTAAATTATATATTATATATATATTAAATTAAATAGATAAATAAATTGATATACAGTTAATACATGTGTATTTTTTTTTTTTGAAAAAACTTAGTGACAAAATAGACTAATTAGATAAGTCGTTAAGTAGAATGCTAAGAATATATTTATGGTGGTTATTGTTGTTAAGGGTGATTAATATGCAAATAAATTAAAAGCTAATCAGGGTTTTGAATAAATTATAAACTAATCAGGGAAGTTTTATTTGTAAACCTAATAAATAGGAAGATAACATATAATTCAGGTAGACATTGTTTTCACTTTTTCGCCAAACTTTGATATATTTGATATTAAAAAATATGACCTTTCCAATAATTACAGATGGTAGTGTATTAACCTTTTTTTTCGGAACCACAATCCGTTATGATTAATTTTTTAACAATGTGAACGAAAGTCTATTCAATTATCTAAATATGTAAACTTTAAGTTCTTTAATTATCAATCAGTATTATTATGAAGTAGATGACATCAAATTCTACCGATTTATTTTTACTTAAAAATTTCATTGCGACAATATCTCTTTATTTTAAAGCATTAAATGTTGTTTTTTAAAGTTTAATAAGTTTTCTGTTTATTAAATAGTGTAAAAAGATGATATAGCATTCCAAAGCAATTGAAGTGCTTCGCTTGGGTTCAAAACCTTTTGCATACACAATTTTTTTTTTAAATCTTATCCTGTTTTCTAGAAAACAAAGAAAAACAAGTTTAAATGCATATAGATGTTATACGCATTACATAAAAATAAAGATATAATATACTATAACAAACCAAACGGAGAGAATTTTTTAAAACGTTTTTTAAAATTTCTAAAAACATAAAAACGCTGTACTTGATTCACGTGTGAATAAAACGATGATTTATTTTAGCCGCTTTTAATTGAAATCAACCAAGATATGCTGCCCTCCCCTAACCCCGTGAATCAAGCACACCACCCTAAAATTTAACTAAAGTTAAAAAATATATAAATTAATTTTTAGAACTTTAAGAGAGTGGACCCAAAACTCAGTTTTTGTTTATTCCGCTATTTTGATTGATGTTTTTGTAAAGCAGTAAACCTTAAAAACACATAGAAGCTTTAAGGTGTTTAAGCTATAATTTTATAAAACGTGTTTAAGCTAAAATAGACTTTTAAGTCTTTTAACTACTAAACTTTCACGTAAAATGAAACTTTTTGTCATTTACTGAATGTGTTAAATTATAAAACTGTGCAACAGTTTTATAATTTAAGACAAATCTTATATGTTTAATTGAAAAAGTGAATATTTTAAAAATTAATTATGTCTATATATATATTAGATGTTCAAGAGATCAGAGCCGAAGAGCTCTTGCCAAGTAAGCTAACTTTGTATGAGAAGGATATGTTACAAAGATATATATTTCACCAATTTCAGCAATTTGTTAATTATAACTTTTTTTTAATGTTTAGCGGAAGTAATGGACAAGCTAAGTCAGGAATTTTTTTGTTGTTGTTGTTTTTTTTTTTTTGTGTGCAAATATAGTTATGCTTTTTTAGTTTTTTTAAAGTTATTTAGCAACTGACTTTTGTCAGTTGTGACAGTTTGTCAGTCAGCAAGTGACTTTTGTAACTTTCAAATTTATTTTATTTAGAAAAATTAGAAGATTCAGTTGAGAATCTATGTAAGCAATTTGTTATTGTTGTTGTCATGCTTTTTATTTTTTTTATTACATATTTATTTAACATAAAGTTATTCTATATATGGCAAGTTAGTTTATTTTAATGTTTATAAGTTTTTCATTTTATTTAGAAAAAGTAGAACATTCAATGGGTAAACAGAATTTGATTATATTTCATTTGTGTATTATAGATAAAGATATAGCATTTTACTTTCAAAAAAAAAAAGGTCTACTCTTTGGTCTTTTAGCTTTTTTGATACAATTTTTAGCATTTTTTTCATAGGGCTTATACTTCAACAGCTAAGTAAATTACTATAATGTTCTTATTTATTTTAATTTTTTCTTTTTTTTTTGGAACTTTTTTCTTTTTTTTTTTTTTGGTTTGTTTTGCTTCGTATATTATATGTATATTATAATATTCTGCATGTTAGTTTCTTTCTTAATGTTAATGAGTTTTTTTTTATTCTATTTAGAAAAATTAGAAAATTCAATTGGTAAGCAAAGTTCACTTATGTTTCATTTTGTTTAATTTTATTACACTTTTTTTGATGTTTGTGTGCGGTTTTATCACTTAAAATAAACTGTTTAATTGATTAGTATATGTTAGTTTATGTAAATATATTTTTTACATCCACTATAGCGTCATCTGCAGTACCATCTGGTAATGTGTTTTGCATTCTTATGCAGTTTTAAGAGTGTTATGTGTGTTAAAACTTAAAGATAGCATATCTTAATTTACAGATTACTTTATTTTTTTTTTGTCTCTACATTAACACCTCAAGCAATAATATCAGGTAATCTGTTTAGCATACTTATGCAGTTTTATGGGTTTTATGTGTATTAAAACTTAAATTTTTTTTTTTTTCATGTTTTCATGCAATTACATAAATGTTTAACACATGTTACTTTATACACTTTTTTTTTTTACTTTTACAATAGCATCAATATCATCTGCAGTGCCATCAGGTAATGTGTTTTGCATACTTATGCAGTTTTATGAGTGTTATGTGTATTAAAACTTAAACATTACTTTTTTCATGTTTGTTATCAATTACATAAATGTACAACATATGTTACTTTATACATTTTTTTTTTACCTTTACAATAGCATCAATATCATCTGCAGTACCATCAGGTATTATGTTTTGCATACTTATGCAGTTTTATGAGTGTTATGTGTATTAAAACTTAAAGATTGCATATCTTATTTTGCACATCACTTTATTTTTTTTTGTCTCTACATTAACACCTCAAGCAATAATATCAGGTAATCTGTTTAGCATACTTATGCAGTTTTATGGGTTTTATGTGTAATAAAACTTAAACATTACTTTTTTCATGTTTGTTATCAATTACATAAATGTATAACATATGTTACTTTATACACTTTTTTTTTTTACTTTCACAATAGCATCAATATCATCTGCAGTACCATCAGGTAATATGTTTTGCATACTTATGCAGTTTTATGAGTGTTATGTGTATTGGAACTTAAACAATACTTTTTTCGTGTTTGTATGCAATTACATAACTGTTTAATATGTGTTTGTTTATATACTTTTTTATTTATTTCCGTAATAGCAACAGTATCAACTGCAGTACCACCAGGTAATGTGTTTTCCATACTTATGCAGTTTTTCCATACTTATGCAGTGTTATGTGTATTGAAACCTAAACATTACTTTTTTCATGTTTGTATGCAATTACATAACTGTTTAATATATGTGTTAGTTCATATTTTTTATTTATTTCTATAATAGCAACAATATCTGCAGGACCATCAGGTAATCTGTTTTGCATGCTTATGCAGTTTTATGGGTGTTATGTGTATTTGTGTAGGTATATATGAAATTTAATTTATCCTTATTTTTACATTACTTTTTTTTTTATTTTTTTTTGTCATAACTTTTTTTTTTTAAAGTCTAAATAGTTTTAAATAATATTTTTATTGGTTGTTTTGTGCAGTATTGTATTCAAATTTATTTCTTTTTTTGTTTTTGTTTTTTAGCAGCGCATCAAGATTTCCTGCGATATTGCTCCCAGCACCCAGGTCCGATATCTCAAAGAGCTTTCTACCGGTGGTGTCAATATAGGGGAGATGATCCCTCCTTTAGATGGAGGAGACAAGCCCCATATGACACCACTGGTAGAAGCGGTGCTACTAATTAGTGGTGTTGCTAGCCAAGCGGTGTTACTAATTAGTGGTGTTACTTGGCACTTAATGCCAAGCGGTGTTACTAAATTGTGGTGTTACTTGGCAGCGTTTAGTGCCAAGCGGTGTTACAAGTGTTGAGCTAGGTTGTGTTGTCTAGCTTTTTTAATTATTCTGGAAACACATAATCTGAATATTTTGTGTTATGTGCAAATGTGTTATGTAAAAATAATTTATGCTATGTGTATTCAGTAGCATAGGCAGGGTCTTTTGATGCTTTATATAGCACTTTCAACCAAACTTAAGTGTATTCACGTTTATAGAATTAAAATACTTTGCAAAAAATTGATGCTGTTAAAGCTTAGGAACAAATGTTTAAAAAAAGTGTTTTTCCTAACCTGAATTTTTTTAGACATAACAAAGTTAAACTCTTCAACAGCTTCTAAATATATATCTGAAACAACAAAAATCCCACCTACACTACTGGTGTTATTGTTTGTCATCCTGTAATGTTGTTGTGATGTTTTGTGTTGATAGACAGCTTGGCTTACCTTCACGTTGGTGTCTATCGTTAAAAATGATTATTGGGTAGCTTCATTACTGAAACTTACTCCTAATCATTCACTAAAAGCCAAGAAATATTTTAAGAAAAAATGCCGAATTTTTTTGTGTCAATAAAAATTTTTATCTTGAGCAATGCTGATAAAACTGATTTTTTTAAAAAAAAGATTATTTCCAGCCTTCTAACCAAATATTAGAGACTTTTCCAAAAGCACTCTCACAAAGTAAGTGTTTAATATTTCTTTAATATTACTAAATTTCGTTTCGTATTTTTTATTTTTCAAATGAATTAACATAAAACAAATAAATGTGCATTCAGTGTTATCAATAATGATTTTATTTCGTTTTTAGATAATGCTTTTATAATCAATTTAAAAGTCTTTCAAATCGTTAATCATTTTCTAAAGGCGAAGAAGAAGAATCATCAATCTTCATACCATTTAATAAAGCTATTTTAATAAAACGCAATACAAATTGTTGTAAATTAGTATTTCAATAATTTTCACGTTGTTACCTTATTTTGCAGTTTCCTATCACTTTGTATTGAATTAACTAAATCCAATATTACAGTTCCTTTTATCAAGTACTTCACATTTTCTGTTTTTGTTTTATGCAGAAAAACAGATCAAGTTAATTTATTTAACTTGCCTAGCTACTTATTTTACACGCCTAGCCACAGTGAGTGTGCATAAATCAACAGAGGATTTGGGTTTGGGCAGGTTGTCTTGAACTAAATGGTTTACCTTCTTCATGTTAAGCTCTAAATATAAATATACGGAAAAGGTGCATATGTGATTTTTTTTTTTTTTTTTTTCTAGCACATAATCTATTGATCACTAAAAAATATTAGAGGGAGAAATAGAGATAAGGTTAATGTGGAATAGAGTTTGTCCTTTTAGGTGAAAAACTATTTTATAATCTATCTATCTTCTATATAATAATGCCGAACTTAAAAGTGTTAGTAGAAAGAGTCGCAACACTTTTTTTATAAGAAAACGTGTATACAAATATCTAACGTACGTAATTAAGTAATGATGAAACATACTGAAACATTTTTCAAGTTTTATAGTTTGACTTTGACTTAAAAATTGCATTGCGTCAACCTCTTCTTAATTTTTGATCTACAGCAATTCCGTTTAAAACAATTTTTATATATTTTTAAAATTTCGATATTTGATGTGTCAGCATGGCCGAATGGTTAGCGAGCTAAGCTTCTGAACGTAATAGTCGTGGTTCAAATTTACCACCAGCGATTTTTTTCTTAGAATCTTTAAATTACAAAATATTTGTAAAGTTAAACAAGTTAAATGTTATACACTTAAACCGTTTTTTCTTTTTAAATTTTATAAATTTTTTGGATTTCTAAAAACACCAATAAACGGGGCGAAAATTTGTTGCGTGCGTGTCATGATTTTGATACTGTTCTCACATAATTGGTCCTAATAAGCTACGGATAGTCTTAAAAAAAAAGTCCTAAAACCTAATAAGGAAAAAAATTTGATAAAACCGTCCCGCTACTCCACATGGTATTGCAGTGGAGGCAGAGGAAAAAAAGCAATTAAAAGGTTTTTCGCTATATTTAATTTTTTGCTATAAATATAGCCAGATTAAAAAAATTAAAAAAAATGTATGGAGATTTTTTAGGCGCGGATTTGAAGCATTGCACAGCGACTCTGATGACTGCGCACTTAACTTGTGAGCTATCAAAGTTATGCATGTAGTTAGGTGCTTCAACATTTTTTTAAAAATGTAAAATGAAAACAAAATAAATACCATAAGTAAGAGCTAAATAATAACGTTTAAAAATTACCAAACCTTTTATTATATTATTATTAGTTTTTCAACTTTTAAACCACAAAATTTATAATTTATTTTTTTGCATGACTTTTGACGCTTTAAGTGACTAACGTTTTAAAGAATTGCATTACCGTTTCCGTCTAATACAAAGGTAACTATAAAAGACCGTTATTATTCAAAACTAAGCATATAATAACAATAAATATAGTAAATAGTAACTATTGAAAATGGCTAGGACGCGACCATAAACCATGGTCCATGGCTGCAGTAGCGTAGCGACAAAAAATTGGCCCCCCACCCCCGCAAAAATTTAATCCGGGCCCCTAAATTACTTCACCACCTTGCCTTTACCTTCCTTCTAGACAAATAAGTTATACATGAAAATAAAAAAACGGTAATCTAAAACACAAACTAATGATATACGCATGTTATTTATTGTACTGACACTTTTTTTCAAATTTTTTCTTTGTTGCCTTGAGCCCCTAATAACTCTGGGCCTCCCCGCGGCTGCGGGCCCTGCGGGCCCTTTGCTACGCTACTGCATGGCTGGTCTAAAAGTAGGAAGTAGTTTAGTTCAGAATTTTTAAAAAAAAAAATAAATAAACGGGGTTTAATAAGCTATATACGTATGCGGAAAAAGTGCGTATGTTAAAGTTTTTTTTTGCTCTCAAAGCAAATTTTTTTAATGAATTTTTTTCCACCGTTTACTAAAAAATATTGAAGTAAATAAGGAACAAGTAAAGAAATGATTAGCGTGGAATAGATAAATATAGAAGTAGAAGAAAAGACCTGTATTTACCGATACGGACAGCTAGATTAAGAAAATAAGGGAAAAAGTTTGTGTAGAATAGACTTACAAAGACCCGTATTTTTACGGGTCAATTCAGCTAGTAAAATAATAGTTAGCTCTATCATCTTGAACAAAATAATCATTGAATAACTTGTATAAGCATTGAATAACAAAATAAACATTGAATAAAAAGGTATTATGTGGTAGGGAAAAGTAAAAAAGTATGTACACTTAGAAAAAAAATTGTTCACCTTTCATTTTGGTCTTTTATGTTGCTTATTTGTTTTCACAAGAGATATTTTAAATATTTATTAATTATACAACTAATATTTATCAGTATAAAACTGATAGATGTTAGCTGAATCATTATTATTTTACTTTAGAGTCAATAGTTGTAAAAAAACTTGAAAGAACCATGTCTGTTTTCATTTATACCATATTTACATATAAACAATCAACATGTATGTGATGCTGTTATTTAGACTAAAACACAAAATACTTTAAGGTAAAACTGCAAATAACTAGTTATCACCAAATATTTAGTGTTTTTTAAAGTTAGAGATGGCTTTTTCAAACCTTCACAAAGTGTAATTAAAGTTAGCAAAGCAACAGAACAAAACATTGTTATTAAGTGATATCAATTTTAATAAAGTATTGCATAGTTGATGATATTTCAGTTGTGGAACAATATAAACATGCCCTCAGAGTTTCAAAAATTAGAAAACCATTTACAAAAATGTTTGATACAATGTTTTTATCATGTTTTATACTTGTAAAGTTACTTTCCAGCTACTATTGCTAAGTAAGGTCGCATCAAGTTGTTAAAATAAACACCCAAAAGTAACCAGATCAAATATCAATTTGTCTTTTAGAAAAGTTTTATTTAGAATATCATGAATTCAATAAATTTAACAAGTTCATAGAAAGCAATACAAATTTTATTATTTCTTTATAGCGATATTTCTCTTCGTCGTTAATGTTCTGCGTGTTTTTGATTCCCTTTTATAATTTTTACACCTTCAAACATTTTAAATATAATAATATCATTGAAATATGTGACTTGGTCGAGTAGATATAAACGAAGTAAAAAGGTACATCTTCAAGCGCAATCACTGTATTTTCGGTTTTCTGGGGCTTTCCAATATGGCGGCCGTACAAAATACTGGCTTCACTTTTGATATTAGAGATGCGCTATCCAGTTATTATAGAGATCAGTGAGCCAAATGCAGCAAAAGTATTAATCAATAAACAAAAAGTAGTTTTAGAGTTGCAATCACCACATCTAGTATTTTATATTAAAAATATTTACTATAATTACAATAGAATTTCCTTTTTAGTTGTATAGCAACGAATAAACAAAGCGTTGCTATAGAAAAATAAAAAAATCACTTAAACCGCTTTATTAAAAAATAGTTTTTAATGGTGTTAGCTATTTTTTTTCATTAAACTAACTTGAAATTCGTCTTTTAAGATAGCTATATTACTTAAAAAAATTATAATTAAAAAAATGATTTTTTTGATTTTAAAATAGTGGTCTACCACCTTGAACTTAATGAGAAATTATTATCATTAATTAAATTTAAAATTTAACGAGAAATTTTTCTGAATAATTATTATGATTAGTTAATTAAGTTCAAATTAAGTCTTTTACCTTATGAAGATTTATCATGATTAGTTTAGTTTGAATTTATGAAAAATTAATGAGGTTTGAATTAATTATTAGTATCAAGGTTATATTACATAAATTTTTATTGGATTTATTTTATTAATTTTGTATTGAATTATCAAATAGTTAATGTATTAAATGTGAGCAAGGTGATATGAAACAATTAATGCTGTGTAAAAAAACGTAATCACGGCAGTGGTATAATTTATGGTATGAGCTATAGAGTGTCCACACATCGACTGACTTAAATTGGAACAGGCACAGAAGAGTATACGTGTATCGACTGCCTAAAATAGGGACAGGCGCAGTGGAGTGTACACGCCAGTGCAAAGCGTTTTTGGTTATGGCAAGCAGTCCAAAGGATAACTAATTAATCTCAGTAAAAAGCCTAACTGCTTTGCACAAATTCAAAAAGATGAAAATAAACTCTTTTTACAAACAATCAATTCTATTTTACACACAATGCCTGTGTGATGGGGGTATGACAAATATACGTGAAACAATTTTGAAGTAAAGTTCAGGAACAAGAACGAACAAAGATAGAAAATTGTAACAATTTTAAGACAAACATAATGTAAAGAAAGCTTTTCGAAAGAAGAAAAGAAGGTGCCATAGGTTTAGAAAAATTTTCAAAAGATGTTAGACAGATGTAAGCACAAAAATATTTTTTGAGCATCATATGTTTCATATAACGATATGTTTAATATCATGGACACTCAATAGCTCATGCCATAAGTTATACCATTGCTGTGAATACATTTTTTATATAGCATCAATTGTTTCATATCACCTTGCTTACATTAAATACATTAACTATTTAATAATTCAATATAAAATTATTAAAATAAATCCAATATAAGTTTATGTAATATAACCTTGTTACTAATAATTAATTCAAACCTCATTAATTTTTCATAAATTTAAACTGAACTTGTCATGATAAATCTTCATAAGGTAAAAGACTTAGATTGAACTTAATTAATTAATTAGAATAATTTCTCGTTAAATTTTAAATTTAATTAATGAAAATAATTTCTCATTAAATTTAAAGTTAAGCGAACATAAGAGTTTTTTAAAAAAAATTTAAAATTAATTAATCATAATAAATCTAAACTTAATTAATCACAATAATTCCACCAACCTCCCTACCTATGCCAATCAACGCCCACTGTCTGGTGATTCATTTCAAGGTGGTTTTAGCTACTGTTTTGACGCTCTGCTTCTTCTGTGAAGTGTCGGTTAAAGTCTGGCCGCTAGTAGATCAACTGGCTGAGCGGGCTACTGCTGACCTAGCACTAATTGAGGCTGGTTTATGATCATTTAGCTAGTTTTCTTTGCTGAGATTAGACCAGTTTTGTTTTAATAGTTCGAAATTCGCCATCTGCTAACACCATGAATCGATGCACCTGCATCTACACTATCGCTCTGGTTATCCGTCTTGGGGTAGTTTTAGCTGCTGTTCTAATGCTCTGATTCTTATGTGAAATGCTCTGATCCTTATGTAAAGTATTTGTCGCAAGTGGATCAATTTTCTGAGGCTCATCCGACATCGATTGGTAAAAGATCATTTAGCTTGTTTGCTTTGCTGGAATTGGATCAGTGTGTGTTTTAATAGTTGGGAAGCCACCACCTACTCATGCCATAACCAAGTGGATAGTACTAGTATAAATTTTCATAGATAATAATAACTTTAAATTTGCATAGATAATAATAACTTTAAATTTTTGTAGATAATAATAATTTTAAATTTTCATAGATAGTAACAACTTTAAATTTTCATAGAATATAATTTTAGTTTTTTCTTAGATGATTAATTTTTCTCTCAGGATGCCTGTCTAACTTTGCGTAAATACTTTACTAATTCTTTAATTTTGTTGTGAAATCTTTTGTAATTTATTCTCTCTAGACTACCAGCCTATTTTTCACGCTCGATACATAGAACTTTGTTCCGAGTATCAAATTCTGTAACCTTTTTTTGCCCTTTCTCTTAATTGAGAAAGGTAGGTGATTAGGGGCACTACTTTTTCCTACAGCTAATTCATAAGGCATGCGTATCTTATAACAGTATCTTTTGTAACTTGTTTGTTCTAACTAATATAAATATAATAAAAATAAAATCTCCCCCTCCCCCTCCTTCGAACTTTGTCTTTTACTCGCTACTCTCTATTCTTTACTGAAATACGTTCTCCCACAATCCGGATATAACTTTAACAATAAACAATCTAAAGATAATATTTTATACATAATATTTCAAACAATAGTCTTAAACATTTAACTCTAAACATAAAATCCTATTCTAAACGTAAATTCTTATCTTTATAATTTTATAACTATTAAAAATAAGATTTTAAACTATGAAGATAAAAACCTTAAAGTTTTAAAAAAAATTTCAAAAAAATTAAATACACATAAAATTTTTAAACTAAAAAACTAGCAATTTTAACTAAGTTAAACGATTGCATTAAATAGTTTTAGATTAAAAAATAAATTATAAGCATAAACATTAATCAATTTTTATTAAATAGTTTCAAAGAAAAAATGTCCTAAGCCGTCTCATCACCACACATTAAACTAGAAGTTGTGAACACATTTTTATTAAATTAGTATCCGGTTTTTTCATTAATAATCCATATATTAACCATCGTTTTGGCTTGTTAATAAAACTATTATTTGATACACGTTGCACATTTCCAAATTAGAAATTAATCACCTTGCTCGTTTCCAAATTAAAAAATAATCATCTTTCATGCTTTCCGTTTTTAAAAACTAACTACTTCCTTTGACTTTCATAAAATACACATTTGTATAACTCGTGTGAACTGGTCATTTACACAAACACTGTAATCATGTCGCTTTAGAGTTCAAGAGATCCAAGATAAAAAGTAATTTCTTTTATATTTCTTAATTTGTCCCTGTAAATAAACACACGCCAAATAGACTCTAGGGGACTTCACATTAAGTATCCCGGAACTATAGGCTATATATCCTTATAACAATTAATACAAATTTAAAAACACTTTTTAACTATTGAGTGTGTTTTTTTAAACAGTATTATTTCCACCCACCATAATACGAGTTTAAAACACCTCCTATATGATTGAGTGTGTTATAACAGTATTACTTCTATCCAGTTGATTGTTTCCCATTTCACCATTTACCACTGTGTTCTAATGTATATAAATCAATTGTATGTCAATGTTTTTAAATTTTCTCTGGCGCTAATAAGTTTTGTGATTCTTTCTAATTTTTCTTAAAAATATATGTTAGTGTTTACATTTTAAAGGGAATAATTATAGGGTGATTGGCTCCGAGTAGTGTGTCCTTTTCGTGTTGCAACATGAACGAGGCTTAACGCTGGAATGGGTTTTTTATGATTTCGATGATAAAACTTCGACAAGAGTTTTTAAGAGTTTGTGAGTTAAACATTCGAAACGTCAATATACCAGGGTAGAGACCCCTTCAAAGGGTCGATACCATAACCATTTTCTGATGTGAATCTGATATTCACTCTACATAATTCGTTTGCTTTTTTCTTAAACACTGATGTTTTTTTTGTGCGTATCTTTTTTCAGTTTTTTTAACCGCGATTTTTATACATTTTTTTAAAAATTAGTCAATTGTTCATGTGTCCGTGTGTAGTTCGTATATTGTTTACCATGTTTTTGTCCACCAATTTTTTTGTTGTTGTTGGTCAGCATTAATTGCTTGTGTGCTTAGAATAAACTTTCAAAGTTTAAGTATGTATGTTTTTGATAGTAAAATAATATAAATTTTCTAAATTTAAGTATGTTTTTAATAGTAAATTTTCTAAGGTGGAAATTCACTATTAAAAATATAAATTTTCTTAGATTAAATTTTCTAAAGTTATATTTTCTTATATTAAATTTTCTAAGATTAAATTTTCTTAGATCAAATTTTCTGACATTAAATTCTCTTAGAGTCATTTTTCTAAGAATAAACTGTCAAGGATTAATTTTCTAAGGTTAAATTTTTAAAATAAGATTAAATTTTCTGAAATTTTTTAAAATAAGATTAAATTTTCTGAAAATTTTCTAAGGTTTAGTTGCTTAAATTGTGTAAGAAATTCTCGAAGTTAGGTATACACACATGCACATCTTATTGAGCTTCAATGTAGCCATTTCATGCACACATTTTTTGGAAAATTACCTTTTGATGTAATAAACTATTGAGGTAATATACGTAGACAATTTGAATTTTGCCTCAAAAAATATTTTTGTGCTTTAATAACTGGACATCTGTCCAACATCTTTTGAAAATTTTCTAAACCTATGGCACCTTCTCGTCTTCTTTCAAAAAGCTTTCTTTACATTATGTTTATCTTAAAATTGTAACAATTTTCTATCTTTGTTTGCTCTTGTTCCTAAATTTTACTTCAAAATTGTTTCACGTATATTTGTTATAGTATAACAAATATACGTGAAACAATTTTGAAGTAAAATTTAGGGATGATGGGGGTATAATACCCCCATCATACAGGCATTGTGTGTAAAATAGAATTGACTGTTTGTAAAAAGAATTTATTTTCATGTTTTTTGAATTTGTGCAGAGCAGTTAGGCTATTTACTGAGATTAGTGAGTTATCCTTTTAGACTGCTAGCCATAACCAAAAACCCTTTGCACTGTCGTGCACACTTCACTGTGCCTGTCCCTATTTTAGTCAGTTGATGCATGTATACACTTCTGTGCCTGTTCCTAGTTAAGTCAGTCGATGTGTGGACACTCTATAGCTCATGCCATAAATTATACCACTGCCGTGATTACGTTTTTTTACACAGCATTAATTGTTTCATATCACCTTGCTCACATTTAATACATTAACTATTTGATAATTCAATATAAAATTAATAAAATAAATCCAATAAAAATTTATGTAATATAACCTTGATACTAATAATTAATTGAAACCTCATTAATTTTTCATAAATTTAAACTGAACTAATCATGATAAATCTTCATAAGGTAAAAAACTTAATTTGAACTTAATTAATTAATCAGAATAATTTCTCGTTAAATTTTAAATTTAATTAATGATAATAATTTCTTATTAATTTTAAGGTTAAGTGAACGTAAGAGTTTATAAAGAGTTTTGATTTATTATGATTAATTACTTTTATAAAAATTTAAAATTAATTAATCATAATAAATCTAAACTTAATTAATCACAATATTTCCACCAACCTCCCTACCTATACCAATCAACGCCCGCTATCTGGAATATCACTATGTTGATTCATTTCAAGGTGGTTTTATAGTAATCTAATCAACAGTGGCTTTTGCAGGTGGATCAACTTCCTGATGCTCACCCGACATCGATTGGGGCGGGTGAAAGTATATTTATCTTGTTTGCTAACCCTTTGTTTTAATAGTTGGGAAGCCACCACTTGCTCATACCGCAACCACGTGGATAGTATAAATTAGTACCAGTATAAATTTTTATAGATAGTAATAACTTTAAATTTTCATAGGTAATATAACTTTAAATGTTTATTGATTATAATAACTTTAAATCCTCATAGATGATAATAACTTTAGGTTTTTATAGATAAAATTAACTTTAAATTCTCATAGTTAGTAATCATTTTAAGTTTTCGTAGGTAATAACTTTAAATAATAACAACTTTTCATAGATTATATTAACTTTCATAGATAACAATAACTTTAAACTCTCATAAGACAACTTTAAATTTTAATTATGTATTTTCCTCTCCTAGAATGATTAGTTTTTCTCTCTGGATGCTTGTCCAACTATGCGTAAATACAATACTAATTCTTTAATTTTTCTGAGAAATCTTTTATAATTTCTTCTCTCTAAACTACCCGCCTATTTTTCACGATCAATACAAAGAACTTTGTTATGAGTATCAAATTCTCTTACCTTTTTTTTATAACTTTCAGTTTTCAAATTTATCCATTTGGGCATTTGTTTTTAAAAGTTACGTTCTAAATGTATTTTAAATGCCTTTTAAACGTCTTCTAAACATTCTTAAGTAGAAAACGTTTAAAAGATGTTAAAAGACATTTAGAGCGTATCTTTCAGAATCAAATGCTCGAAGGGGTTATTGTTAATTATTTATAATTACGTAACTTATTTTTATCTTAAAATATTGCTTTAAAAGTTATTGTTCTTGAATATTATTATTAATTTAACCAATCTAATTGATATTGATAATTGATTTAATTTACTTTTTTTGATCACTAAATTTTTGGACAAAATGTAAGAATTTTTCTATATACTTAAATTATATAGTTTTAGTATATAAAAAGATTTTATAAGTTTTTTATTATACTTAAAATTATATAATTTCCATTATTATTATTTTTTCAAATGATAGAATATTAAGCAAATTTAGTATATCTATAACTGAAATTATTAATTGAACAAAAACAATAACAAATAATTACGTAAAAAAAATGTGTGGAGCTAGGCTCAACTTTTATCTTTATTTCATAAAAAGTGATAAAAAACAATCATAAAAAAAGTCATAAAAAAATCTTGTATATGATTACAGTCATAAAAAAAGTAGTATTCATTTAAAAAATGTTGATTTAACTGTTAATAGGTATCGTTTGCAATCATCAACAAACTTCATGGTGAAAAAAATGCTACTCGCTATTTTAATTTATATAAAATTTCAAGGTATAATATTTATAAATAAGTAGTATTTATTATTATGAATTATAAGATTATTATTATTAATTATTTTTTGTCAGATTGTTTTGAAAGATATTTTGAACTCTACGTCAAAAAGATTTCACTTAATTAAAATGAAAAAGACAAAAATTAATCAAAAAATATGTTAAAAATTGCAACTTTTTGTAATTTTGAAATTGCTGTTCGTTAAATAGACATCTATCAATACTTTATTAAAATATTTACTAGCATATATTAATGCATTAAGATAAACTAGCTGACCAGTCCCCTAAAAACATGGGTCTTTCTAAGTCTATTTCACACCGATCTTGTATACATTTATATATATATATATATACATATATATATATATATATATATATATATATATATATATATATATATATATATATATATATATATATATATATATATATATATATATATATATATATATATGTATGTATATATATATATATATATATATATATATATATATATATATATATATATATATATATATATATATATATATATATATATATATATATATATATATATATATATATATATATATATATATATATATATATATATATATATATATTTAAAATTTTAAAGGCTCTAGAATAAAATATTTTATTTACATTAAATGTAGCTAAACTTTTTCACAGAGATCTTTTGATTCAGCTCAGCTTCGATTAAATTCTATTTGCTAATAACTATAACATCGAAAATTCAAAAATATTAATTAGAATTCACAACTTTTGAAAATTAATTATCTTTGCGTCAAACTTAATTTAACTAACTAAACATTTTCACTGATATCTTTGATTCGGTTATACTTTGAACAAGTTTTATTTACTAAAAATGTTGAAGGTTGCTAAAGTAAGCTATCAAGTAGAAATATAACAGAAAAATACAAAATACTAAAAGCACTTGACAAAGGAGAATCATCTGTATCTATATCAAAAAGTTATGGCATTTCAGAGCAATCATTGTCTGGATGGTCAAAATAAAAAACACAATATATTTAGTAATTGAAAAAAGTTAAACTTCTGCGAAAAGGTGCGGATGCGTGTCTCCCTAAATAAGGATTTGGATAAAGGATATTATATGTGGCTTTTAAACAATCAAAACCAAAAATTTCTGTGTCTGGAACCATTTTCAAAGCCAAAGCTTTGCATTTTGCAAAAGAACTTGGTCGTGACAGCTTTTAAGCATCCGATGAATGGTTAGATAGATGGAAAAAAATATATATATATATTTTAAAATAAGGCATTTTATTTTTTCATTGATGTTTACATTTTTTTAAGTCATTGGTCTTAAAAATAATATTAAAACAGGCATAGAACTCTCATTTCTAATCTATCGCCCATAAACCAATAAATTATCAATCGAATTCTTTGGTTTTAATTTGTTCAGTCATTACCACATTTTGGCTTATTACTACGCGCTGCATAAAAATAAAATGAAGTTTTAAATTTTAGCTAGTAAAATTTATGCTGATTTTAAAGTTGTTTTTCTCATTTTTCATTGGTGAAAGTCAAGATGCTACTAATGAAACTACAGTTCTTTGGAGCATTAATTATAACAATACAATGTTGTTGGACTTTGCCAACAACATTGTATTATTATAATTAATGCAGATCAGTTAGGCTTGTTTTATAAAGTACTTTTTTAAAAAATGTATGCATTTAAAAGGTGAGAAATATAGTGGAAAACTGCAAGGTTCGACTAACTGGGCTTGCTCCAGCTAACATATGTGCAGAAAAACTTCTAATGTTTGTTATTTGGAAATCAAGCAAAACCCGATGCTTTAAAAGATTTAGAAGCACTCCATTTTGTTACAGTGCGCAGAAAAAAGAATCTTGCATCGGTCAATATCTACTTTTTCTCCCCTAAACACAACTTAATGTTTGCAGCTGATGGATCAAGGAGTCAGTCGATCGTTGAAGTAAAGGTTCCGAACTAATTTAATTAACAAGATCATAAATGCAATTGATAACGGAAAACAAATCCCTTCAATTTTTATACTTGATGTTTGAAAAATGATTGATTACTCTTGGAGTGAAGTCTTATAAACCACTTTTATAAACTGCTTCTGCAAAGCAGGATTTAAGAAGGGAGTCGGAGTATCAGACAAAGATGAAAAATACTTCCATGCATTAAAAAATTCAATTGATCAGTTAGCATAAATACGTCAACATGAGTCACGTCATGAGTCACGTCATGAGTCACAACATGAGTCACGTCATAAGTCACAACATGAGTCACAACATGAGTCACGTCAACATAAACACGTCAACATACGTCAGCATAAATACGTCAACATGACATAAAATTATGAAGTTATTTTACATTAATCGACTTTAATTTTTATAACAAAATTGAAGTCGAGTTATTTTATTCCTTTGGCAATTTTTAACTTTTGAGTTTTATTGGAATCGAATTATTTATTCAATTATAAAGTAGTATATTAAAATTAACCGTTTCCTATTTACTATGGTTATTTAAATGAATAAAATTTAACTAAAACTATGGTGCAGAATTAAAAAAAACATTTAAAAATTTACATAAACATAGCATTTATCTCAACATTCATTTATTTACAGGCAAACTAACTCAAGTAACTTTTAATTCTTTTAACAACTCACAAGAAAAAAATCTTTTTCTCTTCTTTTTCATCTGCCCTTTCTTCTTTATTGGTCTCTTTCTTATTATTATACTTTAGTTATATTAAAGTTAAGTAAAAATAAAAAATGTACAAAAAACAACTTTATAGTTTAGAAAAAATGGTTTATTTTATTTGACTGTTTAGGTTTTATTTTTTAGTGTATACAGGGACATTTTTATGCACCCGTTAATTTTTTGTCCCCGTAAGCAAGATTTTTTTTTTTGTAAAAAAATGTACCGTAAGAAACTTTTATAGAACGAAAAGTACATACATCGACTGACAAATACCCTGACTTGTAAGGGAGTGCTGCTACATCGACTAAGGATTTGGTTTGGCCAGGCATCAAGAACAGGCATAGGGTTAGGATTACGGCAAGGTTAAAATTTGGTTATATTATTGTAATTAATCGTTTTTGTAAATAGATGAAGTTAAAAATGAAATATAATATAAAATAAATAAATAAAAATAACAATAATTAATATAAAACATATAATTGGTTTTAAAATAATAAATTTAAATATGTTTAAATAAAAATAGAAATGAAATAAAAATTAAAAAAGTATATAATTATGATAAAAATAGTTCAAAAAAAGTAAAAAGCAACAACAGAACGGAAACAAAAATGTCCCCAAAAGTCGCCAACTAGGATGCTATCCCAACAAGAAACGTATATGTGGCCCACATGTGGTCATAATGCTTTCGTGTGGATTAAAAGTGCAAAAATATATTAGAGTTGATGAATGACGTATTTGATGAAGATAAGTGTAGTCCACTTGTGGAACATAATGCGGGTCTTACTTATACTTACTAATACTTCATAATTATTTTACTATTACTTTTATTTTACTATAACTTTTACTTTACTATTTTATATATAATTATAATTATAATACTTCATAATTGTTTTACAAGACTACTTCATAATCACGGTTCCACTTGTGGAACATAATGTTCACATAACTATTCCACTTAAAGTGGCATAATCCTAAAATAAATACGTGCTTAATTTGATGTGGCTATCATATGGGCCTTACATTTAAAACTCACGATCTTGCCTCATTTTGAATTTTAAATTTTAACCAATTGTAATAATTCTATCGCAATGCATTGTAAACTCTAGAATATTCCATGCCACGTGGCTTACCATTTTAATAACTTTTAACTTATAACTGTTTAAGTATGTTTGAGTGATAAAAATAAATATATATAAAAGTAAAAGTGTAAATTTATAAAATAAAAAACAAAAACCTAGGCGTGTTAAGACTTCTACTTATTCTAATAATATTAAAAAAATCTGTAAATGTTTATAATTTTGTAAAAAAAAAAAAAAAAAAAAAAAAAATGTTTTAGCGGTTTTGTAATGAATATATTAGAGAATTGTTGTTCTAATTGAACTTTCCATAAAATTTGTAAATCAGAGTTATACTTAACGAATACTACACTCAAACAACGTTATATTTTAAAATAGTGCAAATTTCCGCAACCGCAAATAAATTGTATAGTAATGCGTCACTAAAAATAAGTATAGGTTAACAAACAAACACACTTTTTAATTGAAGCGTATTATATTTTTTGCATTATAATGCAGAAAATATAATACTATATAAAATATATAAAAAATTATGATATATAAAAAAAAATAATAATATATAAAAAATGTGTTTGTTTGTTAACCTATACTTATTTTTAGTGACAAAAATTTAAATTAATATTAATTTAATTTTTTTGAACTAAGAAAATAGGTTTTAAGAAAAAACCTACCTGGAAAAAATCCCCCTGAAAAACTCCCCCGAGGAAAATTTCCCCGAAAAAAAAATCCCTTGGAAAAAATACCCCCCAAAAATATGCTTGGTTTCAATTAAAAAAATATATATCAGAGCTTTTGTTTGTTAAGTATTTATCTAAAGCTTGTTGCAACATTAACAAGATAGAATCGGGAATTGCAACTTTTATATTTTGCATATTATAGTTTCATGGTTTAATACATAAAGTTTATGGTTTAGTACATAAAGTTAGATTCTTGAAGATTAACTACCGCAAGTTTATTTTTTATAACTTACAAGTTTATTTAAGTTACTTTAAAATCCCGTTCTGAAATAAATTGAATGATCTTTAAAAGGTTTAAAAGTTTGGCTTAGTTTCACTCAATCTAACTATAACATCCAATATAATTTAACGTTAATATGTTGCGAGTTATATACGGATATATTGTAAAACGAACAGATATATTGTAAAACTTTAATATTTACCGTTATTGCACCTCCTAACATCGAGTGCAATCCTGTCCGCTTTCTCTATGCTGTCTTTCTAACATGACTACTTCTGTCTTTCACTCTAACATATCTTCGTTCTTCCTAAACTCACTTTACTCTTGGTCCGTACAGCGGGTTATGACGCTTCTTGGGGAGCCGAACCTGTCTTTGCGGGCCTTGGTAATGTGGCCTCTTTATGGCAATTAGCCGAAGGAGGATAAACCACAATACCTTAATATGTTGCAATTTTGGTATAATTGTAAATTTGTTTTTTATATTCTTCTTATGATAACTTTTCTATTTTTTGGTTACGTGTAGGTCAAACTGATAGTATCTAATAATTTTATAGATTAAAGAGTAAAGCTATAAATATGACTTCTTCATGCAATCGAAGTGTGGCGTTTATATGAAACGCACCAACGCCATCCCATAAAGTAGAGTGGTAAATAAAAATGCTAGCATGTGCTTCCCACATGTGGGCCACATAAAACTTTCACGCACAAATGAAGCGTAGCGTTCGTTCTTATTTAGTGTGGTTTTAGTGGGATAAACATTATAGCCACATATGGGAGGCA
>NC_061170.1:5289822-5357322 GCF_022113875.1 Hydra vulgaris
GAAGAGACCTTTAATACCATTGTTGCAGTTATATACATGGTTTTTAGATCTGCAAAAGGAATTTTGTTGTTTGTTGCTTATATTTGCACGCAAAAAGTCCAAAAAATAATTACTAAGTTAACTCTATTCATTCAAACTAAAAGCAAAGGTAACACTAACACACGGGAAGAAAAGCATTCTTAAACAGATTTCAACTTATTATCTTAATGATTCATTTAAATATTTTATGATTATTGTTATTTTATTGATATAATCCTAAAAGTATTTGGTACTAGGTTGGTTGAAAAGTTCGCGGAGCGGAAATGAAAAAACAATTTTATGATTCAAAAAATGACTTTATTCTTCAGTATATTCTCCCTTAAGAGCAATACACTTTTTCCAACGATTCTCTAATTCATGTATCCCATCTCTGAAGTGCGATTCCGGAAGGCCTTCAAAATACCCATTTACGGCTGCAATGACCTCTTCATGTGATGAGAAACGCTTTCCACGTAGAAATTTTTTGAGATGTGGAAAGAGGTGGAAGTCGGACGAAGCCAGATCTGGTGAATAGGGTGGATGTTCCAAGCGTTCGTACTTTAATTCGACCAATTTCGCCTTTGCAACATCGCTGATATGAGCAGGTGCGTTGTCCTGGTGATAAATGATTTTTTTATGCAGCAAACCAGGTCTTTTCTCACGAATTTTTTTATCCAACTGGTCCAAAAGATTTTTATAATATTCACCTGTTATCGTTTTACCGGTTTGAAGGTAATCTATTAATAAAATTCCTTTCGCATCCCAAAAAACTGATGCCATAACCTTCTTTGACGATTTTGACGCCTTCACTTGCTTCGGAGCTGAACAACCGGGTTCTGTCCACTCTGCAGTTTGTTGTCGCAGCTTCGGATCATAGTGGTAAACCCAAGTCTCATCCATGGTTACGAATCGACGCACAAAATCTGTTTTACTCTTTTGAAAACGGGCCAAATGTTCTTGAGAAAGTTTTACTCGAGTGCGTTTCTGATCCAGAGTTAGCGAATGCGGCACCCATCTTGCCAACAGCTTTCTCAGACGTAATTCATCGTTCAAGATGTGTAATACCCGTTCATCTGAGATGCCCACAGCCTCAGCAATTTCAAGTTTGGTCAATCGTCTATCATCCATAACCATGTCATGCACAGCATTAATCGTTTCTTCAGTTGTAGCACTTTTTGGACGTCCAGAGCGAGGGTCATCTTCAAGGCTTGAACGCCCACGTTGAAACTCCGCAGCCCATTTGCATACTGTTGTTTTTGAAGGAGCATCATCACCCAACACATTTACCATTTCATTATGAATTTCCATGGGCTTTAAACCTTTTTTCACAAAGAATTTTATTATAGCACGATGTTCAATATTTTCCATTTTAAAAAATACTATGACACGTCTAATTTCAATAGCTTGTAAACAAAGACTGAAATGACATATCGACTTGAAATTTTTTATGCGTTCATACGAAGAATGAATACGTTTAATACAGTTATAAATTTGTTTCTACTACTGCAACATAGGTGCCGCTCCGCGAACTTTTCAACCAACCTAGTATACTAACATATACTAAGGTACTAACATATACATTTATATAATTTATAGTATAACTTTCATTTCGCTAAAAGTCAGTTTTTAAAAAGTTTTTTATTTTAATTTAATTTTTGAAATACTTGTTTTAAATTTTATAATTCACGAAGAAATATTTTATTTATTAGTTAATAAGTTGTTTTCATATCCTCTTGATGCGTTTTTTATAAATTGAAACTTTAATCTTTTTTGTTACGTATTGGCAAATCTATTTTGTAGGAATTTTTAACGGCGCGAACTTATTGCCTTTTATTATAAAAAAATATCAAATTGAACGTACTGTTTTTGGTTATTGTAAATAAGATAATTAACTCTGATAAATATTGTGTTTCATTTGATTTTTTGGTCATTCAACGCCTAACGGTCTAACTTCCAAAATCATCATCACTCTACCATCTCAGATTTTAATAAAATTTTATAATACAAAGTTTTTGATATTTTAAAAACAATATAAGGGTCCGTAAATTAACTTACAGATTTGAGCTAATTTTATTAAGCAATTCTACGGACATATCTCTCTAAATTAAATTCAAAAGTTTATATAAGTTTAAAAAGGAAAATTAAAATTGAAAATAAAACAAGTGCTACTTAAAATATATCTGCATCCTACCATGACTGTTGAACAAGAATTAAATACTTGTTGTATTGGAAAATTTGACAAATGGTAATGTCATTTAAATACTCATTCACGAAAACATGGTTTTATTGATTTTTGCTCAGAACCTACAGTATCAGACATAACAAGTGCAACCAAATATTGCTGATTTAGTTTCTTTATATAAAAGTGCTGCTTTTTTTTCAATTTAGAGAAATAACTATGTAACTGTTTAGAGACAACGTTCTTCAAGTTTTATTCATCACAAAGTTTAATATTTGTACACGAAAATTAATAAATTAATCAAAAGTATTAAAAAATGTTGATTTCCTTCTGAACAAAACAAGTGCAACATCACAAAATATTGACCAAGCTGTATTTTGCTATTTATATTTTGTAGCGAATTCTTTGTTTTCGATCACAGCCTTGCATCTTCGAGGCATAAATTCGATCAGGTTATCAATATAACTTTGTGGAATCGCTGCCCAGGCCTTTTGGATTTGTTCAAACAGTTGATCCTTATTACGAACACCTTCACAAATTATTCTGCGGTTGACAATCTCTCACAGGTTCTCGATAGGGTTATGATCCGGAGATCGAGGCGGCCAATCCATCATCGATAGGTGGTTGTCTTGAAACCACTGCTTGACTAGTTTTGCAGTATGTTTCGGGTCGTTGTTTTTCTGAAAAACACATTTTATTTGCATATTCCATTCAGCATGAGGTAACATATATTCTTTCAGGATATTTTTATTTGTGAAACGGTCCGTTATTCAGTCGATTCAATGTATTGGACCTAGACCGTTAACATAAAAACACCCCCAGACCATTACTTTGCCTCTACCATGCTTTTCGGTCGTATGGCAGTAATGTAAATCGAGGCGTTTTCCGGCCGCTAGACGCACACGAAATAATGCCATCGCTCCCAATAATGTTTAACTTCGATTCATCACTGTCAATATAAGATGTATTCCAGTCAATATAAGATGTAGCAAACAGGTGTCTTTTCTTCTGGTTCTTTAGTGAAATCAGCGGTTTCTTTGCAGGGCGTTGAGAAAACAATTCGGCTTCAACAGCACGTCGTCTGATTGTTCGGTCCAATACAGGCAGCTCTTATTGCTTTTGTATCTCGACTGATAGTATCCAGGGATCCTTCTTGACGTATCTGAAGAACATAGAATCCTCTCTAGAAGTGGAGGAACGTGGTCTTTCCACCTTTGTTATCTGCTGCCAACTTCCCTGTAGAACGGTATTTGGAACATAGTCTTGATACGGTCCATTTTTTCACGAGATATTTATCACAAATACTTTTTTGTGAAATTCCACTTACGTAATCGCCAATAATTTTCTTTCTTAGTTCCAATCCAAGACTGTCAGGAGCCATTTTTGCACTTGAAGTCATAAAAATAATAAAAATAAATAATCACGTTTCTCAAGGTTTATCGTGTTACATTTACCTTGTGATGATACAATAATGCTCTGTGGAACACAACGTCTTGGTTGGATTCGGACTGTGTTGATGTAATGAAAAACTTGTTGTATTTTACTTCTTGTATTGATGTTCTTCCATAACTCACTTCGATAAACTGTCTTGATAATACTGACTGATTGACTTCCATATACTGACTGAATTACATGTCGGTTTACATGTCTCTTATATAGTAAAATGAACCTGTGTAAACCGGTTCTGGAAAATTATAGATGCTTCTTTTTGATGCTTCTGGAAACTTCTGGATGCGTCTGGATGCTTCTGAATGTTTCTGGATACTTCTTGATGCTTCCAGATGCTTCTTCTAGAAACATCTGGAAACTTCTGGATACTTCCTTTAATTTTTAAAAAATTCCGTGACGTTGAGACGGACCAGACTTAAGAAAATGAAACAAACCAAAAAAGTTGTACTTGTATTGTCCGTTGCAAAATGGCACATGTCATCAAAATTCTGCCTGTGTGCTGTCACCTGTCACCTGATTGCTCATGTCACGGCATGCTACATATTGCATATATATATATATATATATATATATATATATATATATATATATATATATATATATATATATATATATATATATATATATATATATATATATATATATATATATATATATATATATATATTGTACGTGCACCTAGCTAGCACAGTTACATTGGGTCAACGTATGTCAAACCAACGTCGGCTCTTTTTCCTAATGCAAAACCAACGTGGTTCCAATGTCATTTGGTTAATTATAAAATTGTTACCGACGGAACTAAAAACATTTGGCTAATTTACATTGGCTCAATGTATGTAAAAACATCGCAAAAAGTTGAGTGTTTTTACGATCTAAACCCAATGTTCATCCAATCTATATATTTCGACGTTGATTTAATGTATATGAATCAACGTTGATCCAATGTATGTAAATACACAGCAAAAAGTTGATCGTTTTTACGACGTAGATCCAATGTTTGTGAACAAATGTTGCTATTGTGAAATTATATAAATTTAATAAAATCTTTCTTGATTATTAAAATATCGAACCACAATCAGTACAAACATGGTTTTTGTTGCAATGATCAAACGTTTCCACAAAGACGTTGTTGCCCTTTACCTAAACTTTATCTCTCACCTTAAAATTAAGTTCTTCAATAAATGTTTGAAAAGAACCTATTTCAACCTATTGCACCTCCTAACATTGAGTGCAATCCTGTCCGTTTTCTTTATGCTATCTTTCTAACACGACTACTTCTGTCTTTCACTCTAACATGTTTTCGTTCTTCCTAAACTCACTTTACTCTTGGTCTGTAGAGCGGTTTATGACGCTCCTTTGGGAGCCGAACCTGTCTTTGTGGGCCTTGGTAATGTGGCCTCTATATGGCAATTAGCTTGAGGAGGATAAACCACAATACTACTTAATCTCTCACCTTACTCTCGGTCTTACTCACCTTACTCTTGGTCTAAAGAGCAGTTTATGACGGTTCTTTAGGAGCCAAAACAAGTCTCTGCGGATCTAGGTAATGTGGCCTCCATAAGGCAATTAGCTGGCAGAATATAAACCACAAAACTTTTTTTTAATCTAATATTTTGCCCCCGTCCTCGCACAGGGCATTAAACATGGTAAGGTACTTTAGTAGGAATCGAACACTCGTGCTCTAAGGTTAAGGTTTATATATTAATTTTTTTATGTCAGATTGTAAATTTATTATATTTATGTTTAAGCTACACGAGTTTCCAAATTAAGAAAGTTGATCCTCTTCACCGTGGCTATTAGTATTTTAACCTGCAACAATAAACGGTCTAAACGACCAAACCCGACATTTTTTTTTGTTTTCTTAAAAAGCCCTCCTTCGATCTTATCCTCCTTCAGAAAACAAAATTTGGACCGTCCACTGTAAAGCAGTGGGATGACGAATGGACTGGCGAGTCTAAATGGAACTCTGGTCCAAGTCACAGTTGTTGCGGGGTGGCAATTCTCTCTAAATCCAACATTTCTTTAACCGAACTAAAACGGGACACTAACGGTAGAATATTAAACCCCATGATAAAATTTGATGAACACGAAATGGAAGTGCTAAACATTTACGCACCTAATGTGCCAAGAGAAAGGTGCCGTTTTTTTGACGACCTTGGAGATATCTCGCAGGACACAGGACTACCAGTCCTGATAGCCGGGGATTTCAACATGGTCGAAAGCCTGCCTCTAGACACAGAAGGCTCGAACAATGCAAAATATCACATTTACGGAATTTCTGAACTCGTGGTCTTTCAAGGTAAGTATAACCTAGTCGATGTTTTTCGTTATAAGTTTCCCAACAAAAAAGAATTTACATGGCGCAATCAGAGAATCTATTGCCCTGATGAAGTCGCCAAAAAAACAAAATAGACTAAAATTCTCACCAACCCCATTTCCGACCACGAGTTCGTGTCAGCAACTGTTAATTTTAGTAAAACTAGGAGAGGACCAGGATACTGGAAATTGAATTGCTTCCTACTGGAAATAGAGGTACATAAGAAAAAAATTGAACTCTTAATTGAAGATTGGCAAACAAAAAAAAATGGCCCACTAGTCTATTTTAAAATGGTGGAACAACTGCAAACTTTAAGGCTAAATTACAACACATTTCGATACAAGAAAGTGCAAAAAACAAAAAACAAATAAAAAGGATTGAAAACGAAATCCAACGGGAGCGACAAAACGCTAACCCAAATTTAGATAGCATCAAAGAAAAACGCGATGCTCTTTTCTTGCTCCAGTTTCCAGGAGCGTTTATTCGCACGAAGAAAAAACTTATTGAAGAAGGAGAAAAATCTTCAAAATTTTTGTATAATTTGGAAAAAGTTAAACAGCGGAACAAGTCGATATTGAAATTCGCAAGAATGAAGTCACATTGACGAGTGAACCTGGTGAACTACTTAACACCCTTGTTTCATATTATAAAAATTTTTACACTAAAACGAATTTATGCAAGGACAGCCAAAACTATATCTTGTCACATATCATCAAACGTTTGTCGTGATGATGAAAACCATACTTTAAATACCCGCTTAACCAGCGCAGAGCTAAAGAAGCCCTTTTTAATTTTGAAAGCGGAAAATCTCCGGGCTATGATGGACTTCCAGCTGAATTTTACAAAACATTTTGGCACATTTTAGAAAAAGATTTTGAAGAACTTGTATACAAAATACTTTTCGTAGAAGAAAATACCAGCCAATCTATGAATAATTCAATAATCTCACTGATTCCAAAACAAGGAGATCTTACGGAATATAAAAATTGGAGGCCCATATCCTTAATCGGCGCTGATTACAAAATAATTGCAAAAACGCTGGCCCTAAGACTTGCAAAAGTAATGGAGAAAATTATAGAACCAAATCAAAGTTGCGGAATTCCAGGTAGAACAATTTTTTCAAATTTCATTTAACCCGTGATCTAATAGATTACGCGGAGTTTAAAAATCTACCTAGTTTCATTTTGTCAATAGTTCAAGAAAAGGCGTTTGAAAAAGTCGATCGTACGTTTTTGCTGCAGATTCTCCAGAAATTCAATCTCGCAGAAAATTTTATATCTTTTGTTAACACTCTATATTCAGAAGTTTTGGCATCTGTTCTGAACTGCGGTTTCCTGTCAGCCTCTTTCCCTACCGAAAGGGGAGTTAAACAAGGAGACCCCCTCTCTCTTTTGTTGTGTATTTTTGTCGCCGAAGCTCTCGCTTTGGTGATCAGAGCAGACAGCAGAATTGAGGGGTTCCCATTACCAGGAACACCAAAACCCCTAAAATTACAGCAATACGCAGACGATTCGAACTTTTTCGACAGGGACGTAAAATCAATCCACTTTTTTTTCGAGACAGTAAAACTATTAAAAAACCAAGTGGTTCAGTGATCAATGCCTCAAAAACCAAGGGTCTTGCTCTTGGGGGTTTTGATCGTAAAATGTATCCAGAATTGAACAACATAGAGTGGACCAATAACACCGGTTTAAAAATTTTGGGGGTTACTTTTTACACCAGACTGAGTAATACTATCAATTTCAACTGGCTAGTAACTCTAAACAAAATAGAAAAAAAACTCAAGTTTCTGGGACTCCGTACTTTGTCACTAAGGGGAAAGACTATGTTCATAAATACATTAGCAATGCCGAAAGTGTGGTTTCTGGCAAACGTGCGGCCCGTTCCTGAATGGGTAATAGAACGTTTGCACAGTGCTATATCCAAAAATCTATGGCAAAAGACCAATTTCAATCCGGTCAAAAGAGAGACACTTTTCTTACCCGCCAAAAACGGGGGTCTCGGAATTTTATCGCCGAAAGAGCAAAGCCTAGCACTTCGCCTCAAAGCACTCTTTCAACTGAAAGAATACGGAGAAGATAAAACTCACGATTACTACTACTTTTCAAAGTACTGGTTAGCAAGTTCACTTATAAAGTTTACAAACCAAAACCAAAGTTGGAATTTTTTGAAATAGAACAATTTTCCAAAACATTGGAACAACAAAATGTCTCAGAACTACAAAACAACAATTGAAATAATAGACAAAAACGGGTCTCGAGTTTTAACATTCCCCTAAAATCAACAAAAAAATTTTATTTAGAAGTGGCAAAAAACAAAAAGACAGTCGTGCCAGCAGAACTTTTCTGGAACGGTTTAACAAAAACAACAAAGCCGTGGGCCCAAATTTGAAAAAAAAACTTTACCTCCCACGCATGCAGACCGACGCAAAATATCCTCTTTCGATTTCTACACAACAGTTTACCTTCTGCAGCCTTGTTAGCCAAAAAGCACAAGGCAACAAATCGTTAAAAATAACAAATTCAAAACTTGTGGCAAAACTGAGGACAACATTTATATCTTTGCCTACTGTCCTCCTTCTGTTGAAATATGGGAATATTTTAAACATGTATATAACTCCTTCACATCCCAAAAAAAAATTTTTCCGATAAATTCAATTTTCTCTATTAAAACAGCAAATTTATCGGAAAAACCCTACTTCACAGCTGCTGTTGACACTCACTCAAACCATAATGAGTGCAATATGGAACAGTAGATGTCACCATATGTTTAGAAACAAAAAAATTGAGCCAATGGCAGTGATCAGGGTAATAATCAGGAATATCAGAAATATTATTACTTTAAAATATAATTATCATGTTCGTAGAAACACTGCGGACACTTTCTGTCAATATTTTTGTATTAAAAATATTTTTTGTCAAGTAGAGAATGGAAATCTGAAAATAAACATAAGAGCAAAAAAAAACATCACCTCATAGCAAGATCTGCATGTTTAGTTAAGTTTTCCACTTCTCTGCCGATGCCATTCCTTTATACAACAAAATTTATTATTATATATGATTAAAAAATCACTGCCAGCCTTTAGTTTATGATATATAATACAATTTAGATGTTTCTCTGTAGCTTTCGTAATGTGGTATTTGTGTTTAAGCCCTGTACCTTATTTTTATTTTACTTAATCAGTTCTTTCTTCTGATAAAATAATCAATTAATCTTATTCAACTTCTTCTGAAACTTTTTTCTTATCTCGATTTCTTTCCGCACAACGGCACAAAAATAAAAAACAAAAAAAAAACAAAAAAATATATAAAATCAAAAAACACTAAAAAATAAAAATTTTAAAAACAAAAATATGTATATATATAAAGTCAAAAATTTAATGTAAAAATTTGCGCATATACAGGGGCGGACCCAGGAAACTATTTGGGTACATCTGATTTTTTGGAAAAATTTTTAAACCCCTTCCCAGGGCCGTCCCGAAGGATAGCGGGGGTGTATGGGTGTCACTCACCCCCTCCCCTTAAAGATTTCTTACAAGCATTTGAGAAGTTTTGAACTATTGGAATATTGGAAATATTGAGAACCTTTTTTTTTTTTGGTGTCTCTAGTTGTTAGTTGAAAAGCAAAAAAAATACATACACCCCACCATGGAAGAGCTCATCGGTTATTCTATCAAGATTAACCGAGGTCTATTATTAAAAGAGGTCTATTAAGTTAATCTAATAAGAGCCTTTTTTCAATCAAAAATATGCAAGGTTATCACCGGGGAACTTTTAGATTATAAAATTACACATTGTTTTCCAGATCTATTATTAAAAACTATATTTTCACATTACCATTAATAAAATAAATTACGCAATGCAAAATTTTATATTTATATTTTAACAAATATATTATAAAATAACACAAATTATAATAAAATATTTGTCTATTAAATATGCAATTTTAAATTATATGAAAAGGTATTTAGAGATGCATTTTTAATGCCACATTTTGTTAAAAAAAAAAATTAAACATTCATTTTAATAAATCTTGCTGATAAATACATAAAAACTGAAAAAAATTCAATTAAAAAACAAAAGCATTTGCCAATATAAAAAACAAAAGCATTTGCCAATATAACTAATACAACTTAGCATTTTATATATAAAAATGATAACATCAAATGGGTGTTATTATTGTTTGGCACTATACCAGGGTGCTTAACATATATATTTCAGGCGCCAAAATGATTAATATGTCCACTCACATTCACATGAAGTTAGTGGAAAAGTAGCATGTAAATTTTTAATGTTGTTACAACCAGAAAAATTTATCACTTTTAACAACTCAGTATTATTAATATTGAAACTACTTTTTTAAATTTAACTAAAAGGCTTCACATAAATGAAGCTCACAAGCTTAAAGCATGAGAATTCAGTAGATCTGTTTCATAAAATTCACTAAAAGATATAATTGAACTTCTGAAATCATTTTTGTAGGAACTAGCACAAAGTTCTTCAAAACTATCCAATAAAAAAGTAAACGTTTTCCCCCAACATGTTCAATATGGAACGGTACTTTCAACATGCTCCTTTAAAATTTGTTGCCTGGTATGTACAAGTTTAAAAAGTATGATACCTCATTAAAGTGTTCCAAAAAAAATACTTAACATATTGCAAAATATGACATAGTGCTAAAAAGATACTTGACATATTGCACTTTGTATGAGGCACAAATAACTAAATTAAGTCTATGACTGTTGCAATGACCATATGCTTTTCATTTAGATTTAAAATACAAGAGGACAAATCTTTAGTGTGACCATCAATTGCTCTAGCATCACCATATCACAATTTATGATAGTATAAAAAGGAATCCGAAACATTTTTTACCAAAAAATAAAATAATCTACACAAGTAACACCATTTGTGCTAATCTAAGAAACTGATAAATTCTCAATTGAACTTGGAACCAACAAACCATATACAAAAAAGTCAAAAAAGTTTTCATCCACCTATTCTGTACATTTTTCAGACGTGATAACTTTTTATTCTGCAAAGATATAAGTATAATTTTAACTAAATTACATCAGTTAACCATTCAAGAAGTATTGTATAAAAAGATTTAAAAAAATAATAAATAAGAAATAAAATACGACATTTTAAAATAAATAATGTCCGTTTTAGCGTCAAAAAAGTTTTCATCCACCTTGCACTCCAACCTCAATTTGGTACTAAATCAGTATTAAAGTAACGTTTTTAAAATATAAATTAGGTTTAGTAAGATTTTTGTATTATTTTTTCTCTATATAAATTTTTTATATTTTTTTTTTGTGTTAAATTATTAACAAAAAATGAGAGTTGCAGAGGAAATTAGATTGCTTATTGTTAGACTGTGGAAGGAGGGAAAATCACAGCGAAAAATAGGAGAAATAGTAAAGAAATCATGTGCAACTGTGCAGTCAATTATCAAGAAATACCAAACCACCAAAAAAATTACTGATAAGCCGCGAACAGGACGTCCAAATAAAATTCAAGTATTGCATCGACGAGTAATTTTAAGAACAGTCATCCAAAATCTTAAAATAAGTGCTCCGAAACTTGCTGGAATACTGCAAAATGATTACAATTTGAAAGTGGACCCTAAAACTGTTAGAATAACCTTAAGAAGAACTGGATAGTAGAGTACCATTAAAACAGCCCTTCATTAGCAAAGTCAACAAAGCCAAACGACTACACTTTTCAAAACTTTATATTAATGTTCCACAGACATTCTGGGAAACGATTCTTTTTATCGATAAGTCAAAATTTAATGTGTTTTCATCAGATGGAAGAGTTAAAGTTAAAAGAGAAAACCAAATGAAGCATTTAAAAAACAAATCTTGTGTCCAACGGTGAAGCATGGTGGAGGAAGTGTTTGATGGAAATATGGATCAAAATGTGTATTTAAACATTTTAAAAAATAATCGGGAAGAAAGTGTCTACAAATTGGGACTTATTAGGTCATTTATTTTTCAGCAAGATAACGATCAAAAACATACAGCTAAACGTGTCAAGGAATGGCTTATATTTAAAATAGCTAAGCAACTTCATACACCCCCACAATCTTCAGATTTGAATCCTATCGAACATCTGTGGGATTAATTAGGTAGCAGAATAAGCACCCACGATGTAAGGAATAATCAACAACTACAATTAGTAATTATGAAAGGGTGGGGCTTAATCACTCCAGAAATTACCAAAAAATTATTAAACTCTATGAAAAACAGACTACACGAAGTAATAAAAGCTCGTGGTGGAAACACAAGTTATTAAAACTCTAACAAATTGAGTTCGAATAACAATTTTCTTAGCTTTTTGTAAAATATATGAAAACTTTTTTGGGACTTAAATGTCTATCTTTAATTCCGAAATGCTGCATTTTATTTGTTACTCATTACTTTAAAAAATTTTCTTTGTACAATATTTCTTAAATGTTTAAATGATATAATTTAGTTAATATTATATTAACCTCTTTGCTGAATAAAAATTTATTGCATTTTTAAAATGTGCAAGATAGCTGGATGAAAACGTTTTTGACACAGTGTAATTAAAAGTAGTTGTTCTCTACTTTAATTGTCAGAAGCTTCATCAGAGAAATGTTTAAAATTTTCAAACTGTTATGTTATTAACTTCTCTGAAACACTTTTTTTACCAGATATTATAGTGTCTTAGATATGTAAGAAGCATTTTTTGTTGATAATATCTAAGCTGATCTTGAAGAATTTTAACATCAGCATAAACACGGAAATGTTACTAACACTTGATTTATTAAGAAAACTACGTATATTTACAAGAGTCGAGAGATTTTTAATATCGCAAAAAACTTTAAATATTTCAGGGTGAAAGTTAGAAGGTACGTCCGACAGTGTTTTTTTATAAATAAAATTGATTAAATTTGAATATTGAAAACAAAACTAAATAAAAAAATCAATCACAGAAAAAAATAATGTTAGGTACGTCCATTGTTTTATTTTGGTATGTAATAACTATTAAAATATATTTCACCTCCTGATTATCGCTAAACGATGGATTTTGAATAAAAATTTACTTAGGGTGTACTACTTTGGGACGATCAAAATTTGTTATAAGTAAAGAAATTAATATTTAGCTTTTATAATAAAAAAAACAAAAATTAAATAATGTTTTTCATTGTTTAACAAAATAATATTGTGTACGTCCATTGACTCTTCTAATTAAATATTATTCATTTATTATTACTTTAACCTCCAGTTAAAAAAGACTTTTTTATTTACAGCTCTAAACAAAAAGCAACTTTAATTACTCTAAACAAGAAGCGAAATTTTTTTTTAACTATAACTAAAACTTATAACTGTTAATATAAACTGTTATTATAAACTTATAACTGTTTGTATAAGGTAATAAAACACAAATTTAATTCCCTTTACAGTTAAACTAAATAAATTATTTTTATACGCAACATTGAAATAACATATTAACTTTTTTTTTTATTTAGTTTTATTTTTAGGTACGTCTACAGACGTACTAGACGTACCCTAGATTCGCCCCTGCATATATATCATTAAAAACATTTGAAAAAATTAATGTAACACTTATGTGGAAAAGCTATTGTAATATTATGAACGAGTATTATAAAAATATAGAAACAGAAATATTTCTTTAAAAAAACGAGAAAAAAACTCAAAATAATTGTAAAGAGGATATGCTTATTTATTATGCAGAAATAGTATATGAAATTTGTAAATAATTATTTTTTTGTAATTAGAAAAAAAAAAAAAAAAAAAAACTTTAGTGGGCCATACAAACATATATGTATATATATATATATATATATATATATATATATATATATATATATATATATATATATATATATATATATATATATATATATATATATATATATACATGTATATATGTTTGTATGGCCCACTAAAGTTTTATATATATATATATATATATATATATATATATATATACATATATATATATATATATATATATATATATATATATATATATATATATATATATATATATATATATATATATATATGCATATGTATATATATATATATATATATATATATATATATATATATATATATGTATATATATGTATATATGATATATATATGCATATATATATATAAATATATATATATATATACATATATATATATTTATATAATACATATATATATATGTATATATAATATATATACCTATACGGAAAAAACTTATATATATATATATATATATATATATATATATATATATATATTTATATATAATATATATATATATAAAACTTATATATATATATATATAATATATATATATATATATATATATAAATATATATGTATATATACGCATATATAAATATATGTATATACGTATATATATATATATATATATATATATATATATATTATATATATATATATATATATATATATATATATATATATATATATATATATATATATATGTATATATATATATATATATATATATATATATATATATATATATATATATATATATATATATATATATATATATATATATATATATATATATATATATATATATATATATATATATATATATATATATATATATATATAAACACATATATATATGTAAAGAAAGAAGAATTAAATCAAAATTTAATTCTAAATAATATTGAATACAACGTTTTGCCAATTAAAGTTTAACGTTGAATCAACGTAAATACAACGTTGTGCAAACTAAAAATACAATGATGGGCCAACCTATGAAATAAAATGTTGAACCAACGTAGAAAATATAACCACTTTCCGACTTTGAATAAACGTTTTATCAACATTGGTTTTTAGTTGTTGGATTTGTAACCATAATGGTATAAAAACAACGTTGGCAGCCGATGTTGGGCCAACGAAACGCGCGACATTGTTCTAATGTGTTAAAAACGTATGTGTGCTAGCTGGGCATTAATGCGAAGAATCCATTTTTAAAGTTGCATCTTGATATATTACATCATCTTCAGCCCGTACTTTCAATTCATTAATCACAGCGTTATTAAAACCAGGGTCAGAACTCACAGATTATGTTCAATAAACTTGGTGCAGCAAATTTAAAAACTGTTTGCAAGTGTTTGTAAACACGAGTAGAATAAACTGAACAGCTAGAGCAAACTTTTTGACCTCTTCTGAATACCGTGTGCCTGTCGGCTCTCTTTTTGAATTTTCAATTTCATTTGTGAACATATTAGCTGTGAGTCCTAACAAATTTTCATTTAAAATGTTTGCTGCAAAATTGAAAATCTCTTTTTTGTCTTTAAAAGATTTAAAAACCAATGATAAATTATTAATCTTCCTTGATTTGCGACACAATTTTTGTTGTAAACACATAACTTTTTCAGATGCTGTTCGTTGGTGATTTAATATGCTGTTTTTTACGTTCTGGTTTTTTCTGGTCTTTATTGTCACCTGATAAGCAAGTATCACTGGTAGTAATTGCTACATTTCACATCCAGGGCGTACTAGAAAATCTTGCGTAAGAAAATGCTTATCACAACCATAATGATGTTTTGTAGGAACAAACTTATCTCGTTTTAGTGCCAATAGCCACAACCTGCTTCTACTTTCATTTTTTAATGAAAATCTAAAAATAGTATAAAGTAAACATTTAGTTTAACAATTGCTAAAATAAAAATTGAGTAGCACATTGTATTTCAATTACACCTCAACTTGTATTAAAATCTGTTACAAAACATATATCAATAATAGTAAGGGAGAATTTGCACCTTTGATCCGTAAGCACCTTTGATCCTATAGCGTTATCTCGATACTTACACAACTTATTAAAGAGGGCTGATAACCAGCGGGTTATAAATAGTGTTATAAATATCTTCAAAATTAATTGTGTTTTGGTTAGAGAATAAACCACTATTAAATTTATTTCTAAATAGTTTGATTTTGACGACAAAAAGTAATTTTTTTACTTTTACAAGGAACCTCACATCTTTAATATTTTTTTAAGTTGAATAATTTTGCTATTGTCATTTTGTAACTTAACTATATACCTCTTGTATGGTTGCTTTTGGTAAGCTATAGAAGCATCTAATATGACAAAAAAAGAATTTTTGTAAAAATGGAGCTATTTCCAAAAGCTGGAACAAGAAAATCCATTAAAAGACGTAAACGTCAGCGTACTCGAATACTCACAGACACTCCTGTTCGAAATGAGTTAAATAAGCTTCAGGAAATAGATAAAAAATCTCAGTCAAAAAAGAAAAAACATGAAACACAAAATAAGATCTTCATGACAAGGAAAAGAAAACTTGATCTTGAAAGTAATAAAAATAAAAACGTTGAGTCTCAGTAAAAAAATTTTCAGTAAATTGGCCTGATAGATTTTTATGATTATGGGTGCATACTCTCCCCTATTAAAACCTGTCATAAATCGTACATCAATAATAGTAGGCGTAGATGAATAATAAAGTTAGACATTATTTGTACCCGCGTAAAATCAATTTTTTTTTTTTCGCTTATATTTCTCACAATAATTGATAAAAATTTATGTTACTCGCGCATACTTAAACATAAATTTTTATCAATTATTGTGATTATTTCATCCAAAAATGATGTGTGTTTTAACCTAACAATATTTTTGTGTAAATTAAATTAATTTATAAACCCTATATAAATAATTATCAAAATACTTTTATTATTTTAATTTTTACTTTTTTATTTTGAAGAACGCCTGCCGAAGCTTAAACCCTCAGTCGATGTAGGTACACTCCACTGCGACTATCCCGATATAAGTCAGTCGGTGTATACATCGAAAAAAAGTTCTATAGAATTTCTATAAACTTTTGAAACACATAGCCTATAGAAGTTCAATAGAATTTCTAAAGAAATTTTATTGAATGTCCATTTCTATAGAATTTGCTATAAAACTTTTTTTGCTATAGAAAAGAAAGTAGAAAAAAGTTCTATAAGAATTTCTATAGAAATTGACAGAGTTTTTATAGAATTTCTATTAGAAATTTTATAGAATTTCTACAGGCCATGTTTCAAAAGTGTAAAGAAATTCTATAGAACTTTTTTCCTAGGTGTGTACTATTCTACTGTGCCTATATATATTTTTAACTAAGAGGGTGTATGTATGAGGGTGTACACTCTACTGCAACTACATCTAAACCAGTCAATTTATCTACGGATTGATGTATTTTTTTATGAAACATTGAAAAATAAAAATAAATAATAAACATTACAATAAAAAAACAAAAATAATATTTTAAAAACATAAAACTTTTTAGAAATAAAAATAAAAAGAAAGTTTCCCCAATTAAAGTTTGAACCTTCAACTCTGTTGGCTGCGCCTCAAAAGAAAACATTTTTCACATCCACAGAAGTACGCAAATTTAGCATTGATATGCTAAATTAAAAAAGGCTTTTTGTGTACAAATAAGGTTTTTATAATGTAAACATTATTTGTACGCACGAACATTTAATGACTTGTTTTTGTTTTTGCCGACTTGTGCATCCATATACACATAACGAATTTTTTGTTGTTGCTGTTTTTATTACAATATTTAATACAATATTTACAAATATATCAATAAGTAAAATTACATGCAAAGAAATCGTTAAAAAATAAAGAATAAAGATAAAGAACGCGGATACTCAAAGAAGACCATACAGGACGATATCTTGTCACCGAGAACCGCTGTTGAAGAACTTTGAACTTAATTTAGATTTTAGAAAAAACAAAAATAAATTAAAAAAATACAAATTTTAAACTGTTTTTTAGTTATGGTTTTTAGGCTCGTCATGCGGTTAAGAATAATACTAATTTTTCTGAATCGCATGACTCAAGCGAAAACAATAATATCATAATATTCTTGATAAACAAATACGTCTCGTCATATATCCCAATTTAACGCTATTAGAATTCAAGACTCCACAAGATTGCGGACGCTAGCTTAACTTTTTAACTTAAGTTTTTATTATTTTGCGAGGTTAGAATTATTTTGTTCTATCTCCACAAATCAAAAAAATTGAGTTAGATTCATTTTTTTACTTTTCATAGATAAAATATTTATTTTTTACAAAAAAATCAGTAAAAAAAAAAAAATAACATACTATACCTGACATTGCATTTTGTTCTATCTCCTTAATCCTGTTTATAAATTAAAATTATAATGTGTTATCTCCATTTTATCCAATCAAAAGTTATTTACGTCAAAATGGCAGCTGCGGAAGTTTTTATTACAGAAAAACAACAACAAAACTTTGAAGGTAAAATATGTTATTGTTCACATTATATATGCATGTATATGTATATAAATATATATATATATATATATATATATATATATATATATATATGAATATATATATATATATATATATATATATATATATATATATATATATATATATATATATATATATATATATATATTGTAAATATTGTATTAAATATTGTAATAAAAACAGCAACAAAAACAAAAAAAGTATACATATATGTATACTTTTTTTGTTTTTGTTTCAGAAACTGATCTGACTGTTCTTGGCTATCATAATGATACACCTGAAATAACAACAGCTCGTCGTCTGCCCCCACATGGGGGAAAAACTAGGAAACGAAAGTCAGCACCTAAAACTTGGTCACAGAATATGAGAAAGCAGCTAAGACAACCTGGTCAGCCGTATAAAAATAGAAAGGGAGAAAATGTTCCATGCATGTCTGTAACCAAAAAGAAAGACTGTCTAAATTCTTGTAAATTCAGATGCGCACAAAATATTAGTGATGAAGAAAGAACACGTATATTTGCTGATTTTTGGTCTATGGACGACATGCAAAAGAGACATTTCTACAGTCGAACCACTGAACGACTTCAGAAGAAACGTCATCGAACCATCAATGAAAATTCGCGAAAAGCGTATTCATTTTATTATAGCTTTTTTGTTGGTGATTGGCAAACTCGAGTTTGTAAAGAATTTTACCTCACAACTTTAAATATAAGTAGTAGAAGAGTTTATTATTATCATGAAAAAAAAAATGATACTACTGGAAGCCCAGCCCTTTCAAAATGAGGTAAACACACCAAAAAGGTTATAGATCAATCATCAAAACAAAGCATTACAGATCATATCAATGCATTTCCACGTGTTTCATCACACTACTGTCGTCAAAGAACAGAAAAAGAATATTTTGAAGCTTTTTTAAATTTTAATAAGATGTATGAACTTTACTTAACCTATTGTGAAGAAAAGAATATTGCCCCTGTTAAGAAGCATTTGTATAGATTCATATTTAATCATTACTTTAACATTGAATTTCAGAAGCCAAAAACTGATTTATGTGATACATACTATGAATACCGCAATCTAGTAAATCCAACTGAGGAACAAACCCAAAAGTTTACCAAACACATTATTTCTAAGAATGAAACTAAAGCAGAACAAGATAAAGAACGCAAAATTATAGATAAAAATGTGGCTGTAGTATGTATTGACCTTGAAAATGTAATAAGTTTACCAAAATCAAATTTGGGAGCATTTTTTTACAAACGAAAACTTTCAGCTTATAATTTAACTGGGCATTGCTCCATAAATAAAAAAGGTTATTGTATGCTTTGGCATGAAGGTGTTTCGGGTCGTGCAGGCAATGACCTTGCAAGTAGTGTAGCATGCTTGCTACAAAAGATAATTGCAGACCACTCTGATGTTAATAAACTCATACTATGGTTCGAAATACTGTGTGCCTCAAAACAGAAATAGTCGCATGTCCCTTGCCTTGCGTCAGTTTTTGATATGTTACTCAAAAATTAGAGTAATTGAGCAAAAGTTTTGTGAACCAGGACATTCTAGTATACAAGAGGTTGACAATATCCACAGTCAAATTGACAGAGCACTTGCTCTTCTTGAAATATTTAGTCCTTTAGGTTTAACCAGAGCAATTTCTGCTGTTCAAAGAAGAAATTCTTTTTTTGTCTACCAAATGAAAAGATTGGATTTCAAACATTTTTCAGCTATTGCAAGCTATTTCAATTTTAAGCTTGTTCCCTATAGCCAGATAAAGCATCTGGTTTACAGAGCAGAGTTTTCAGATCATGTATATTACAGAAAGTCGTTTTCAGATGTTTGTTCAGAAGCACGAATTAGGCGTCTTCCTAACAATCCGCGCTCTTTATCATCTGTGATAACAAGACCTCTGGCAGTTGTACCAATGGCTTCTGCCTTGAATCAGTGTGCTCAAATTTCAAGTGATAAAGCCAAGGACCTTAAAAGTATGTTCAAGTATATGTCTGCTGTAGGCGTTGCATTTTATAAAAGTATTTTAAAATAATTTATTTTATTGTCTAAATATTTGTATTATATGTTATGTTGTTAAATGGACTTCTTTTTGAAATGTTATATTTTTAATGGATTAACCAGATATGCTTGATTTGCCTAATTTGAGATATCATTTTACTGTGCAATGTACTTTAGATGTTATATTATTGGAATTTATAACTTAAGTTTTATTTTATTGTAAAGATCTTAAGATAATATATTATTTATCTTCTCTGTTTTGACAAAATAACGTATTAATGTAGTTTGTTCACTTGTGTAAAATAAATTTTTTTTTCAAATAAAGAAAATATGTACCTTAGAGTACTTTTATTCCCAAAATATAAATTCATCTTGCAACAATATATTAATTTGTAATATGTTTTTTTACACAAAATGGAGATAGCACAAAATAATACTGTATTTTACAAAAAAAGTGTGTATTACATTGTTCTATCTCTAAATCAAGGTGTAGTAAATAAGACACCTGCAATTTAAATATTTTAAAACAAATTTTTTTAAACTGTGGTAGCCTATATGGGAAATTGATAAAAATTGGTTTTGTTTGCGTTTTTTATGTTATTTGGTCTGCAGGTTCATTTAAAACTTTGAATTTAGTTTTCTCAATTCGGAAAAACATGGAGATAGAACAAAATAATTCTAACCTCGCGATTTGTCATTGACAGCAAAGCTTCTTGTTTAAATACTATGGATTATGTTTTTACTATATCATTTCAACTGCTAAAGTAATCTAGGAAAAACACTACAGCCAACTGTTACGAATAGAATTTTGCCTCAAATTATTGTGATGTCACGAATTATTTTTAGCATCAAGTATTTTTTCGAAAGTCAAGTGTTTTATTTCATTTTTGCATCGCGTAAACTACAAAGAGCAAAAACAGTAACAACAAATAAACGATTTTTATATTTAACTAATGCAAGGTTTGCCACAGTGTATTTTTTTAAACTCTGAAGCTTTAGAAAAATTTTAACATTAAGTTTCCATATAAGCCAAAAACATGTCAAATTCCTAGACTTTATTTTTACCTAACTATTTATCTTTAATTGTCTGAAAAAATAAATAAATGTTAAAATTGTAAGTGTATTTAAAAACTTTGGCATATAAAATTGGCCGAATGGTCACACACGAGCAGTGAATGCCTGAGGGAAGAAATAAAGTACATTAGAATAAAGGAGAATTATTTATTGAACAAAGCATATTTTGACAGTTGTCAAGAAAAAAGAAAAGATTAATAGAGGAATATTTAAAAATAAATAAAACAGACTATACACACAAAACAGTACTCAACAACAATATAAATATATAAGTTCGACTCCCACCACGTCCCTGGAAGTACCGCGCTCAACTTAGTTTCTCCGCGCAGCGGCCTTGCTTGTCAAGGTTTGTGTTTCGGAGTTAAAGAGTTGAGAGAGAGTTGTACCACGAAATACAACAAAAAAAAAATAAAAAACACAAAAAAATGAGTAGCCTCCTCGACTGTAGTGGCCCCCTCGGGCCTTGGGGAGGTGAATAATGTAAAAAAAAAAAAAAAAAAAAAATAACAATAAAAAAAATTTGTTTTTTAACCATATGAAAGTTCTTTTAACCATATAAAATGTTCTTTCATATTTTATATGAAAGAAGATACACAACTTATACATCACCACACAAAAAACTTATAAAACAAAAAACCGATCACAAAATAAAAAGTATGCTAACAACAATGGAAGGCCTCAGAATGGAAAAAAAACATTAATGCTAATGAGTAAACATAATTTGTGTAGTGATTAAGTTATAAACATCTCTTCAGATGTTTATTACTTAATCAAAAATAAGTAAGGAAGGAGTCGCGAACCACAAGGTGGTTTGCGCCTCCTACCTTACCAATGTTGCTAATTAGGAAAAGCCGGCGTCAAACCAAGGTCCTATAGTTCTTACCCAGAACTCTAACCACTGCACCACAGCTGCACAATGCGGATTACCGAAATTTTTAACGTATAAAATGCGGGTAAAAGTGCAGAAAATTTCTTTGAACTCACATCCTAACGATGTCCTTGCCCAAACCTTCACATATTTTCTCTAAATCAGTCAATATATGTACTAAACTCAAAACCCCTAACCTAACTTTATTCCTTGACTTTAATTGTTGAAACCCTGTTTAAGTTTTCTTTTTCAAATGTGTTGTAATTCTTCTCTTAAGAAAAATTAAAATATTGTATATAAAACTATTTTGTTACGTAAAAAACCCCCTTGATAAGAAATACAAGATCTGCTGAAAGTTATTTGCGAAAAAGATTGATAAAATTTTCATTTTGATGACAGTAATAGTTTTTTTCTTTATGAGAGTATAAATTATAAAAAGGAAAAAGGGACGTGTTCGTTTTACATTTATATATAAAGCAAAGTGCATTATAAACATTAAGCTCATATAATATAAAATATTTTATATATAAAATAAAAAAGGAATATTCATTTTAATTAAAAGAGGCTTGACACGAGTAAGACTGTTCCTAAAGTTCATAAGAAGTGCATTATGCTTCTGTTGACGATATTGACTTTTTAGTTTACTTTTATACACTCTACCCCATGCAGTATTAGCATAATTAATATGGTAATAAATAAATGGTTAATAGATTGAAGTAAACTATTTGTAATTAAAAGATTTCTTGCATTCCTAAACTTCAGCAATTTTTGTTGTTTAAAATTGTTAAAGTGATTTTTTAACGTGAGGTTTTCATCATCATGTAAACACCGAAGATTTTGTTAACTTAAACACCCTTTATTTCATTATTATGAATAAACAGAGTAGGCATATTCAAAGAAAGATTTTTTATTTTATTTTATTATAGTTTCATATAGTTTTTTCGATATTAATTGATAGTTTGTTTGACTTTAACCGGTTATAAACTTTAATGAATTTTCTATTCATTTAGTTAAATAATGTTGATAAGTCATGTCTCGCCAAAAAATGATTTATGTCATCGGCAAATATAATTGTTGTTAAATTTGATATTTAATACAAACGTTAATCTTCTTCTTCTTAAATATAATAATCCAGATGTGCTGAATAGTGCCGTTAGTTACTTTTGTTCGATATTATTTACGGTTCTGTATTATGTAAAATATACTCTACATACTCGCTAATAGTTTCCTTAAAAATTCACGAGGCAAGCTGATCGTTGTGTCAGCTTTTATATTTAAATAAGAATTTTAATGAGATTAATTTTTATTACTTTTTAAACGTTTGTATATGTTTGTGTTGATGCCTTAACTTTTTTTTAGTTTGTTTACTATTTGTTTTATTTATTGACTTTAGCAACATCAACATCAATAGATCAAATTTTTACAAATGAATTTCTCACAACAAAAATAAAAACTGGAATATTTAAAACGGATATTTCGGACCATTTTCCAATTTTTATTATATCAAATAAATGCGATAAGTCTTATTCTCAAAAAAGGAAAGTAACAAAACGACTAATTAACGATACCTCCATTAAATCTTTTCATGTTATGTCATTCAAAAAATGGGACGAAACTCTAATAAATTTAAATGCTGATGAGGCTTAAATAAGTTTCCTCAATATTATAACAAAGCATTTCCCATAGTTACAAAATTATTAAAAGAAAAAACCCTTATGAGCGCTTGGATAACAAAGGGGATTATTAAATCTTCAAAAATAAAACAGAGATTATATTGTAAATATTTTAAAAAAAAAAACACTATAAAATAAAACTAACTATAAAAATTATAAACGTTTATTTGAGTCAACTTTGAGACGTTCAAAAGCTATTTACTATTTAGATCAAATAATAAAAAGTAATGGTTCGCAAAACACATGGCGCATTATTAGGGAAGTTATTAGCAAAAAAGATTTAGATAAAAATGCTTTGCCAAAAAATCTAAAATTAAATAATAAATTAGTTTTTAATAAATCAATGATGACTGAAACGCTAAATAACTTTTTTGTTAATGTTGGTAAAAGTTTAGCTGAAAAAATTGAATCATCTCAAATAAGTTTTAAATCATACTTGTCATCAACTAATGCTGTTATGCCAATTCATGAACTTAAGGGGGAAGAATTATTAAATTCAGTTTCTTTGTTAAAAATTAACAAAAGTTCCGGTTTAGATGATATCAGCAGTATGGTCATTATTAAGTCACTAAAATATATAACAATACCACTTTTACATACTTTTAATTTATCTTTAAAACATGGCATTTTTCCTGAAAAACTAAAGGGTGCAAAAGCTACACCAATTTTTAAAACAGGTGATCCTTCTGATGTTTCTAACTACAGACTGATCTCTGTTCTTAATTGTTTTTCAAAGATTTTGGAGCGTATAATGTATAATAAACTTTATTTTTTTTTAAATGTAAATAATATTCTTTACAATAAACAATTCGGGTTTAAATCCGGTCATTCGACCGATCACGCAATAATTAATCTTGTGCATGAAATTTTTAAAGCGTTTGATGAAAAAAAATTTATTTTAGGTGTCTTTATTGATCTGAGCAAAGCGTTTGATACCGTAGATCATAATATTCTTCTTTATAAACTTAAAAATTATGGTATCATAAATTCTAACTTAGGCTGGTTTAAGAGTTATTTAAAGAATAGGAAACAATGCATTTTATATGATGGCGAGAAAACAGACTTAATGACAATTACCTGTGGAGTCCCCAAAGGATCAATTCTAGGACCGCTTTTATTTCTCATTTATATAAATGACTTGAGTAAATTTTCCAATATCTTAAATTCAATTTTATTTACCGACGATACTAACGTATTTTATTTAAATAAAGATATTAAATTTTTATTTACAACAGTGAACGAGGAGCTTGTGAAACTAAGCGAATGATTTATATCAAATAAATTGTCCATAAATATTAAAAAAACAAAATATACTTTCTTCCATCGTCTTCATGATAAAGACAACATACCCTTACAACTTCCTAAGCTTTTTATTAATAACTCTTATGTCAAAAGAGAGAGTTCTTTGTTGTTTCTAGGCGTTGTTTTAGAATCTAAAATTTAGATGAAAACGTAACATGGAAGGAGCACAAACGAATAATCCAAAATAAAATCTCGAAAAATATAGGCCTTTTATACAAAGCAAATCAGTTGTTGAACCAAACTTGTTTGAAACTTATTTACTTTTCTTTTACTCATTGCTATCTAAATTACGCTAACGTTGCTTGGTGCAGCACTAATGTATCTAAAAATAAAGGGCTTCTAATTAAACAAAAGCACGCTCTAAGAATTATTGGAAATGTGAATCGCTTTTCGATCACTAAATTACTTTTTAATAAATTCAAAATACTTAACGTATTTCAACTTAACCTATATCATATTTTTATATTTATGCTCAAAGTAGATAATAAAATGGCACCCATTTTATTTAATTCATTTTTCGAAAAAATAAATCATTTATAACCAAGAAGATTTTTAAACAACAATTATATTCAACCAAAAAAATATTATTCTGCGACTAGGTTCTCGATAGCAATCAGAGGACCTAAATTATGGAACACCCTATTGGATAATGAGTTTAAAAAAAATTCTTCCCTTGATCAATTTAAAAAAAAATAAAAAGTAAACTTTTGATAATTGACAATGAACTTGACTTCTTCTGAAACTTTTAAATAGGAGTAACCCTGTGGGCACAGGACGTAAAAAAGACGTCCTTAGGACGTTCAAATCGCGTCCGTCGGTCCCATTATAATTCTAAACGTCTTTTGAACGTCTTTTTCGCGTCCAATAAGTTTTTCGTCCAAAAAATATCCAGAACGCTTTATTAAATAAAAAAAAATCAGTTAAAACACGCAAGCGCTAAAACTTCTTAAAATTTTTAAGTAACGCATTTTTAATAAAGTTTTTTTTCAATTACAAAAGAAGTCTTTTTACAACAACTAATAGACACGTTCCATCTAATTTTTGTTTTTGTTATCAATTACTTGAAAATTGTGGTAATATTGATACAGGTAATGAATTTTTTACAGATAATGAAAGAAACGGTTTAAAACTGAATATATGCTATACTATGTATGTTAGGGCTGTTCAGTATGCTAATTTGTTTTCAGAACATTATGTTCTGAAAACAAATTAGCATGCTGAACAATAAAACAAATTAGTTGAATGGGAAAAACTTCAATTAGCTATGTTCAACATAGCTAATTGAAATTTTTCCCATTCAACTATTACATCGTGGTTCAAAAATATTTTTTACTAAATTTTATTATTTGCCCTGAAGGTCCCTCAAAGCCCCTAAACATTTGACAGGTCCCTAATATTATTGAAAAAAAAATTATTTAAAAATATGTCAACTTGGTACTCAAAAGAAGCAAAATCATTTTAAAATTTCAAAAACAAAAAGTATTTTTAATAAAAATAACAATATTAGGTTTTTTGAATAAAAACTATGGTTTTTAAGGTGGTACAACACCAAATAAATAAAAAAATGAAATAAACCTCCAAAATAAAAATGCTTTTAATTGCAGTTTACTCAAATGATTTAAATAAAAAAAAGCAAAAAAAAAAATTTTTTTTAATTAGCATAAGGACCATAATGGCGGAAAAACTATTAAAAAATGCGTTTTTGGACTAAATTTCAAAACATAATATCTAAGGCTAGCCATCATTATATGACCTGAAATTTTGTACACTTACTCTAAACACTATTTTATTCCATTTAACAGATAGATTTTTTAAATATCAAAGTAAATGATGAGTTATGTAGTTTTTCCTCATATTTTATTTATTTTTTGACATTTTAGAGAGATCTGACTAAAAAAAAAAAAAATTACTGATCATAAAAAAAAATCCATCTGTTAAATGAATTTTATAGGTATTTCGAGCAAGTACTGAAAATTTCAGATCAAATGAACAATGCTAACTCAAGAAACTGTGTTTTGAAGTTTAAGCAAAAATAAAAAAACGCGAACTGAGATAAACAGCATTGAAAAATTCTTGATATAATATTTACAATATTAATTTAAAATCCTCCTGAAACATAACAGTCATTACATTCTTTTGCTTTCTCCTCATCTAGGTGACCTTTTTTAATGGCTCTAAGAGTTTTTCTTCTTTTTTTTCCCTTCTCTGATGACTTGCACCTCATTTGACTAATCCTTTTTTTATTTTTAGAAGTCGCTGAAATATTTGATACCTTACCATGTAAACCAAAATGTCTAAAAACACTAATAACACCCTTTACACCATCATTGTATGCTAAAATTGCTAAATACGTTCCCATTTCTAGTGTTGATTTAGAAACAAAAACTCTTTTTGGTACACGAGCCCAAATAAGTCCATTAAGTGCCTCGTTAGCATTTTGTGTGTTTCCATGTAAACATTTTGATAACAATTCATCTGATTGTAAATTTATAATTATTGGTAGAATTAAATCTTTTATCCACAGAGGTATGGTAGATTTGGGTTTATAATTCTTTTGATTTAGAGCCCAGTATTTGCACCAACTATATTTTCCACGAGGACAAAACTGGTGGCGTGTGTAGGAATCAGGAAAATTGGTGAAATGGAAAAGTATGGCATAAACTGCTTTTTTCATTGAATACAAGTTTCTTACATTAGATCTGATTGCAAGACCATAGAAATTTTGCATTGAATTAATGCAGTTTTCAGTGAGTTTACCTCTGCCTGATATTGGTTTTTTAGTACCTTTTAGGGCTTTGACAAGGTTTCGTAGACGTGTTCCTAACCGTTTTTGAACATGTCCAACACATTATACAGGCATAATACCATACTCTTTGTAAGGATCTGCTTCTATTACATCATTAAAAGAAGATGTATCCCCATCTCCTAGATATTCTTTATATATCAACTTATTTTTTTGTAAAGATCTCTTAAACATAGCCACAGCTCCTACAGATTCCATACTACCCGATAAACCCTTGTGATTCGATTCACACTGGTGATCAACCAACCAACACTGATACTCTGGAGTTCCTTTTTTAGATCTCCACATTTTACATCCATTGCAATGTTTTGTAAATATCTCTGCATCAATACATTTATCACTACAAACAGCAGTTACAACACCATTCAACGAATTATGACCTCGCTTTTGCCATGAACCATCAATAGAAATTCTAACTTCTTTCATTTCAAGAGAGTTGTTTATTGATTTGGTTTCAAAAGCAGCTTTTTGCATACTTTCCTCAGCAGCAATTTTGTATACTAACATGGCAGTTTTATTTAACTTATTAAAGCCATTAGGCGACAAACAATAAAGATTCATACAGAAGGAAAAAGTTTTCATAGACTCATGGCCAGCACCTATTTCTCGCAATCCGATGACAGCTCACAGGTTGATCTCATATGGTGATTCTAGAGATGAAAGTTCTTTTTTATAAATAGGAAATACAGTATCAATAGGAAACTCATTTGTGTTTAAAGAATTCTTTGACTTTGGTGAAGTTCTAAAATTTTTAGAAAAGTTACACTTTGTACACTTCATCTCAAGTAAATGACAAAAGCCCATGCGAAAATTAACGTTATCTTTGATTAACAAATTTCCAATAAAGTAATTGGGGCAAACAGTGTGTGCAATTAATTTTTTTAACAATAAAAAGTTAATAAGTATAAAATAGTCGTCAGAGTCACATTTATCCAAGCTGAACGATACATCTAACTTTCTTGAGCTAACACAAGAAATCTCATGATCTGCAGGTTTTGATTTAAGAATATCAGATGGTTTAAACCCATTCCATTTTCTGCTCTTCTTTCTAGTACTATTTTGTTTATTTGGCATTTCTTTTAAATATATTTATATAATATATATAATATAAATCCAAAGGGTAAACAAACAATAACACTCCAAATCTTTCAAATCTGTTAGCTGTTACAAAACGTGTTTAGTGGTTAAGAACAATGACTTTTAATTGAATTTCAATTCGGAAAACATAGAAGTGACATCAAGCTTACAAAGCTTGAAGACTCCAGTAAAATTGAGCTTATTTTTATGGAGAAAATGCCCTAACAACCATGTTAAATATTTAGTATCTCCGTTGCTAAGAAAAAAAAGATACACAGTGTTCTAATAAAATGCTCATATCTAAAGAAAGATAAATTATTTAGCTCTGAAACTTTGGCTAAACGTTCTTTGATTAATTTGACACATATTTTATGCAAAATTGAAAAACTCAAAAAAATTTTTAGTTTTCTAGTTTTTTTGGTGTTGTACCACCTTAAACGAAAAATGAAAAAAAGGTAATATTTACAACATTTATAATAATAGGTTTTTTCAAGTTGTTTTTTATAAAAAATGAATCTAATTTTTAAAATTTTTATAAAATTTTTCTTCTTTTGAGTACCAAGTTGACATATTTTTAAATATATATTTTTTTAATAATATTAGGGACCTGTCAAATGTTTAGTGGCTTTGAGGGACCTTTAGGGCAAATAATAAAATTTAGTAAAAAATATTTTTGAACCACAATATGATAGTTAAATGGGAAAAACTTCAATTAGCTATGTTCTGAAAACAAATTAGCATACTGAACAGCCCTAATGTATATATATACTTGATATACTATTAGTATAGTATTGCTATATCAAGAACCAAGTTCTAACAATTTCAAAGATTTAGATATCTCATGCAGAATTGAATTTTTCAATAGGAAAACCTGGTAATGACACATGTAACAATTATCCTGATAATTCTTTGAATTCAATTGTCTATTTGACAACATTGTGCTATTTTATAATGGGACCAGTACGTTAGTTAATGGTCTTCTTGAAATATTGCCAAATCAAGGTTTGGAACTTCCCAAAGATTCAAGGAAAATTTTAAAAACACCTTATGAAAAGCGACTTATAGACAGGTTCTTGCTAATTTATATATATATATATATATATATATATATATATATATATATATATATATATATATATATATATATATATATATATATATATATATTTAAACATTTAATTTTTTGAGAATCGTATTAATATTGATACATATATTGAAATTGATACAGATATTGAAATAAATAGTTAAAAAATGGGTATATGATATGCTATATATATATTAAGTATATACTTGACACTTGATATAGTATTTCAAGTATAATAATTGATATACTATATCAAGAGTAGTACCAAGTTCTGACTGTTTGAAAGACTTAGACATTGCAGAATCTCATGCATAGTCATATTTTTCAAAAGGAAAACCTACTAATAATACAGAGAGTTTATGCTGATAATTCAATATCTTTAATTTACAATTTTTAGATTGTTCTATTCAAAATATTTGGACCAGTACATTAGTTAATGAACTTTTTGAAATATTACAATTTCAAGTTTTGGAACTTTGCTAATAACCAATTACTTAACTTTAGTAATTAGTTATTAGTGAAGTTCAAAAGTTTTGACTAAAAAATAAGTCTAATTGAAAAAATTAAACCAGTCGTAACAGTTATATAAGAGACAGGAGGGTAGAAAATTTCCTTTACTCTAAAAGAAATTTTTCACCCACCTGTCTCTTATATAACTTTATTAACATATGAATAACCACTATTTCACGTGTTGGAATGTTATTTGCAATTTACTAAGTAACCGATGAGAAACACTCCTTAATTTTTCCTTTTTTTTTATCATCTAGGAAATTTTATTAAAGTAAATGGATTATACTTATTATTAAAGAAATTATATAGTCCTTTGATTGATTGCAAACGTATATTTCTATTGTATGTATGTATATATATATATATATATATATATATATATATATATATATATATATATATATATATATATATTTTATTTTATTTTAATTCACCTCCTCAAGGCCGAGAAGGCCACTACAGACGAGGAGGCTACTTATTTGTGGCTATAACCCTCTCTCAACTCTATAACTCCGAAACACAAACCTTGACGAACAAGGCCGCTGCGCGGAGAAACGAGTTGAGCGCGGTACTACCAGGGACGTGGTGGGGATCGAACTCGGAACCACTCGTTTATGAAGCGAGCGCTCTACCACTACACCACTACCGCATTATATATATATATATATATACATATATATATATATATATATATATATATATATATATATATATATATATATATATATATATATATATATATATATATATATGTATATATATATATCTTCTTCATATCCTGTAACGTCAGGGGTTCTTCAAGGTTCAATCCTTGGCCCTATACTCTTTTTAATTTACATTAACGATCTTCCAGATATTATCACATGTAAAATGGCATTGTTCGCTGACAACACTACTATTTATTCTTGTCATGATAAGAAGCCTACACTCTCTGCTTGCTTGGAGAGGCTATCTGAGCTTGAAAAGGATCTCACCTCTGCTACAGCATAGGGCTCACAATGGCTGGTGAACTTTATTTCAGATAAAACTCAATTTTTTTCGGCCAATCATTATTGCAATAATTTAGATCTTCCTATATTTATGAATGGTAATGTACTAGATGAGTCATCTACCCTTCATCTTCTAGGATTAACTTTTATTTCTGATTTTTCTTTTAAACCGCGTACCAAATCCATTGCAAAATTAATTAAACACCAAGTTTCTTGAATAAGTTCAATCATTTCTCGATACTAATGTTGCAAATAGTAGTATATTTTTTATTATGGTTAAATGTTTAGTTTTTTTTTATAAGGGTAAATTACATAAAAAATTTTGATCTGTAATTGTATACATAATGCTCACTTTTCAAATAAACATAATTTGCACAAAATTTTTGAATTGAATAAAACACTAATGAATTGCTCCTCTGCCCAATATAACTTACACTAAATTGTCCCATATCAATTACACTAGTGTTATCTTTTGAATTTAGAAATAGAAGTTATTAAATGTTGGTGGCTCATCATGCAGTGCATTTGATAAGGGCATGCTTTCAAAGTAAGTATAATTTTACTATAAAAAGAGCATTTTTAATACCGCAATTATATTGCATACTTGATATACATAAATATATACGCTGGTCACAATAATCCAGTCAAAAATTTCTTTAATAAAATAAATAGTATTTTTTGATGTTTGATGTTTTGAAAATCGTAATTTTTGATGTTTGATGTTATGTTTATAAAATAATAATTATATATATGTGTGCGTGTGTGTGTGTGTGTTATTTATTTCTTTCCCCTTTATTTTTACATACTTATCTTAACAATATTTTTTTAAGGTTAAGACTGCTTCCCTGATTCCTACAGCAAAAAAAAACTTTAAAATGCTGGTGGCAATATTTTAGAGTGCATCTGATCAAAAAGAAGGTGAATGACGTCAACTGTTCGAAAATTCGATTCTTGGAAATTAAGTTTACAAAGTTGTAATTTATAAAACTCAGCACAATTATATTATTAAAAAATTTAAATGATTTATTATTTTTTTTCTTATTCTCAAGAATTTCTGTGAAAACATAAATTTGAACCTTACGTTTAAGTAAAGCCATGTTAGAACACGTATTTTAGACGTCGAAATAAGAACGTCTAAATTAAAAGACGTCATTCGGCGTTTCCATTTAGCACTAGTTCTGAACGTCCTAAATTTACGTCTTTTCGACGTCTCAAAACACGTCTTTAGTCCGTTCTAAAAAGACGTCTTAATTACGTCTTAAAAAGACGTCATCTGGCGTTGCCATTTAGAACCAGTTCTGGACGTCCTAAAAAGACGTCCTTTCGACGTCATATGGACGTTGCCGTGCCCGCTGGGAATTACTTGTTTTTTACTTGATATTTAATTTATTTTTAACATATTAATTTTTGATTTTAATTTGAATATTTACCTTCTTAAATTATCATGTTTTATCTCATTTTTATTTACTATTAAAATTTGAAATCCTAACAAAATTAAAAACTAAAAAAAATATTAAATTTTAATGAAAAATATTTAGATATTTGTATTTATATATGGACCTTACGCATATATTATATTGTGATGACGGATTTTTTTGGTTTTTTGTTTTTTTTTGTTTTGTTTGTTACTTATATTCTTGTTTAAAGGGGCTTGGCGATAAGACTGAATTAGTCTTCTTCTTGCCCCAGCCGTGTATATACAGTTTTTAAAGTCTAATTTTGTAAATATTTTCTTTATGGCGAAATATATATTATATTATATTATTATATTAGTTTCACCCAAATTTTTATGGCTTTTCAATAAATGTTTTATTTAATATAATTTATTGAATATAAATGAGTTTTGTTCATAAATATAATATTTGTTTATTTATCTCTTAATATTTGCAGTAAACATTTGCTTTCATTTTTAATCATGTTTATTTCTTTATTGGCAGACGGCGCACCCCTCTAAGTTTAAAACACGTTTTTTCGAAAATAATATTTTACTGACCTAGTAAAGTTAATTAATTAAATTAATTAAAGTGTAGCTACATCAATTGATCATAAGTAATGAATAGAATTAATTGTAAATGCTTTGACTAACCATTAAGGATAGACACAACGAAATATACATTTATTAACTGACCGTAAGAATTGGGTCAGTTTTGGTCACGGTTATTAGTATTTCATAGGGGTGCGTCGTTTACAAGTCCGCCAAAAATTTATGTTTCCAGAGATAAGATTAATCATAAATCAGTTGTTGAACTGTTGAAACTGTAGAGCATATATACTATATATTATAAAGAAACTGCGTTAGATTTTGTTTTCACATTTATTAACTTTTTTTTTTGTTCTTATAAATCAGTAAAAATTATTATATCAATTAAAACAAAAGAACTTTTAAGTTTGTTTTCATGCTTCAAATAAAATTCAAAAAACTTTATTACTTTTAATAGTAGCGTTCTCTGTTCTCTATAAAACTAGCGTTATATTTGATCTCTTTATAGATATATTGTTTTAGATAGAACTACCCTAATTGAAAACATATTTACAAATAATACGATAAAATGTAATATTCAAAGCGGAGTAATAAAATCTGACATAAGTGACCATTTTCCGATATTTCTTCTTCTAAACTATTTCAACAACAAAAAAGAAAACAAAACAATGATTATATCAAAAAGGAAAATAAATGAAAAAATTATAACAAAGTTCAGAAGCAACTTATCAATAGAAAACTGGGATCAGGTTATTAACTGCAAAAACACTAACACAACTTACGATTTTTTTAAACGCACTTTTACAAGTTTGTACGAAAAAGCGTTTCCGAAGCTTGAACAGTCAACTAAACTCAAAAACCTTAAAAGTCCTTGGATGACAAAAGGGCTTATTAAATCTTCAAAAAAAAAAATACTTTATGAAATATTTATGAAAAAAAAGACTTATAAAAACGAAAAAATATATAAACAATACAAAAATCTATTTGAAAAATTAAAAAAACATTCAAAAAAATATATATTATTGTAATTTATTAAAAAATTATTGCGGTAACACCAAAAAAACATGGGGCGTAATAAAAAAGGTTATAGGTAAAAAAAAAGATGCTACCAAAGTGTTCCCGCAATACTTAAAAACAGATAAAAATGATACAGTAGCCAATAAGGCAATAGATATTGCAGAGAAATTTAATAACTATTTTATATAAATTGGGGAAAAATTAGCTAATAAAATAATTCCTGGAAAAAATTGTTACAAATCGTATATAAGAAAAAAAGCCTCATTCATGAACGAGCTTGAAATAACTCCGGATGAGCTTAAAAATACATTTAATACCTTACAACAAAACAAAAGTCCAGGACTAGATGACATTAGCGTAAACGTTGTAAAAAATGTCTACGATATTATAGAATATCCCCTTCTGAATATCTGTAATCTGTCTTTAAAAAATGGGGTGTTCCCTGACCAGCTAAAGTTAGCGAAGTTTGTTCCTATATTTAAAAGCGGAGATGATTCTATTGCTTCTAACTACAGGCCTATTTCTATTTTGTCATGCATTTCAAAAATATTAGAGCGAATAATGTACAATAGGCTAATCAATTATCTAGTAAACCACCACCTGCTAAATAATAACCAATATGGGGTATTTCTCGATCTCTCAAAAGCGTTTGACACAGTTGACCACGAAATTCTTCTTATAAACTGTATAATTATTGAATAAGAAATAACAATTTAAAGTGGTTTCGCTCCTACCTTAATAATCGGAAACAAGCTTTATCATATAACAACACTGTAACTTGAAAACATTACGTGTGGGGTCCCACAGGGATCAATTCTCGGTCCATTGTTATTCCTCGTTTATATTAACGATATCTACTTATCTTCTAACATACTTAATTTAGTCCTTTTTTGCTGATGATACGCAAGTATTTTTTAGCCACACAAACATTAGCCTATTATTTAACACTGTTAATCAAGAACTTGAAAACTTGAACGAATGGTTTTAGGCTAACAAACTCTCTTTAAATATCGAAAAAAGTAAATATATTCTTTTTACAAAATTATCAAAATCTGAAACCCACCCCTTAAAACTACCTGATTTACTAATTGATAAAACTAAACTTAAACGTAAGTACTCAATCAAATCTTTAGGCGTAATACTTAATGAACATATTAGCTGGAGTAATCATATCAAAGTAATAGAAAATAAAATATCTAAAATTATTGGTATTATGTATAAAACAAAACATCTCCTGAACACAAATTGTTTAAAAAATATTTATTTTGGATTTATTCATAGCTACATTAGCTACTGCAACATTATTTAAGCAAGTACTTATCCTTCAAAGTTAAATATGATCTACAAAATACAAAAACGAGCAAGTCGCTTGATATTAAATGCAAATAAATACGCTAGTGCCAGACCACTACTAAGAGAAATTGGAGTGCCTAATGTCTATGAAATAAATATTCTTAATATACTTATTTTTATGTTTAAGTTTAAAAATGGTATGCTACCAAGCATTTTCCAAAATTAATTTTTTTCTTTAAATCACAAATACGAAACTAAATACTCAACAAATAATTTTATTATACCAAAAATATTATCAAAATAAGCTGATTTTTCGATATCTTTCCACGGTCGTTCAGACTTACTAAATAAGTGGAAAGTTATTATACGCAAGCGAAGTAAAGTTTGCATATTTTAAAAGTTTTAAAAATGGCTTCGGATAACGAATATAATATACATATATATATATATATATATATATATATATATATATATATATATATATATATATATATATATATATATATATATATATATATATATATATATATATATATCGTATAGCAAGAAATGACTTTTAAAGATATATGTGTGTATATATATGTATATATATATATATATATATATATATATATATATATATATATATATATATATATATATATCGTATAGCAAGAAATGACTTTTAAAGATATATGTGTGTATATATATGTATATATATATATATATATATATATATATATATATATATATATATATATATATATATATATGTTATTTTATTTTAAAAATAGAGTGCCATAACAGAGACAAAATTAGATGTATTTTTGCTAATTTATTAAAATTAACAAAAACACATCTAATTTTGTCTTTGACAGGCAGGCAGGATTGTTTTTATTAATACATACATACATAATAGATGTATGTATATTTTATTAATTATTTTAGCATATATTACATACATATTTAAATATGTATGTAATATATGCATGGATGCAATATAGGTATTTGCAGTTATTGTGGTTAAAAAGTCAATGGAGAGATAAACAAATTAAAAAAAAACAAATTTCTACATTCTATAAATAAACAGTTTAAACACTCCTAGTCTTAACTAAAGAATATATATATATATATATATATATATATATATATATATATATATATATATATATATATATATATATATATGTATATATATATATATATATATATATAAACACATATATATATATATATACATATATATATATATATATATATATATATATATATATATATATATATATATATATATATATATATATATATATATATTTATATATATATATATACATATATATATATACATATATATATTCCTATATATGTATATATATATATATATATATATATATACATATATATATATACATATATATATTCCTGCAAAATTTAAGCAAATTTGAATGACTTTTAGAGGTCGCTCATGGCCATGTTTCCTCTTTTAATTGCCATTATTTTCCTATTCTAACGTTACTGTGAAGTTTTTAATATGTACATTTGTTTATTTATTTTATTATGACATAACTCTTAATTTGATTTAATTTAATTAACTATGATAATTATTTTAATCGATTTTAAATAACTTTTAAATATATATTTTTCTAATTTAATAGTGTGCAACTATCTTTGACAATATACCGCAAAGCATTTTAATTTTTGTTCATATGAGTGCTGATTTGAGGCTTTAAAAAAATAAATTCATTTTGTGATAACAATTGTTTTACTCAGGTTATATTTTGATTTTCAGAAATATCCTGTAATATGAATTCTCAGTTATCTTTCCCTTCGTTTTCGAAAAAAATTGAAACTCGAACAACTACTGACATTTATCTTGTTGGGTCTGTTTCTCCAAATATTTCTGGGATGAAGCTTCCAACATGTCGTCAAGTTCTTGCAGTATTTTTTCATCTTCACAAAATAGAAAAACAAACCGTTAGACAAAGTGCAAGGTGTGTCATTCGAGAAGTATTTCATTTGTGGAATATGGCAAGAATTCAAACAACTATTGAACGTAATGCAATTGAAAAACTTGAAAATATTTTTTACAAATGGGCTAAAATAAAGAAAAACATGAATTGAGCTTCGGCAACACAAACAGCAAATGAAAATGTTTTTTGTGAAGAAATTGATCGCATTTTTGATATAGCACATGCTGATGCCATGAGTTTGATTACAATTGAAGAAGACAGACTATTTCTAATAGATCAGCGAGGTGAACGTAAGGGATAGATGGCCGGAGTTGACATGGCATTGGCAAAAACAGAAGAACGTGTCCAGAAAAGAAAAGAATTAGAAGAGTCCAGACGTTTTCAGGAAAAAAAGCGAAAAAAAGAAGCTGAAAATACAAGTCACATTGATTCAATGCACCTATCTGACAAGTCTACATCTGGCACTGAAACCTCAGATGAAGAATTTATGAAACCAAAGAAATCTAATCAAAATGTTGTAAAAAGGCGACCGCGATCTCAAAATATCATTTCACCTGAGTTAGCATCTGCTCTTGACCGAACCAACGTCACGGATCGCCAAGCAACTTATTTACTGGCAGCTGCAGCAAAAAGTTTAGGTCATTACATTACAGATTTTGCTATTAGTCGCGATACGATCCGGAGAGCTAGAATTACTAATCGAAACAAAATTGCTACAACCATAAAGTTTGCATTCAACTCGTCAAATGTTCCATTGACTGTTCATTTTGATGGCAAAATATTGCCAAATATTACTGGAAGAGATTCAGTTGATCGATTAGCAGTTGTTGTTACAGGTTACAACGTTGACCAGCTTCTTGGCATTCCAAAGTTAACAAGGGGTACTGGTAAAGCAATAAGTGAAGCTGTTATAACAACTTTACTAGATTGGGACATTCATGACCGAGTTAAAGCAATTAGTTTTGATACAACGGCTACCAACACTGGTACCGAAGCTGGAGCGTGTACTTTAATTGAAAAAAAGCTCAATAGAGAACTATTACACTTGGCATGCCGTCATCATATGTATGAAATCGTCTTGAGTGATGTTTTTAAGCATTCTCTTGGGCAATCCAGTGGTTCTGAAATAGGATTATTTAAAAGTTTTTGTGACAAGTGGTGATTAATTGACAAAAATAATTATGAAACAGCGTTAAATGATCAAACATGTTCGAACATTTTGGCTTCTCACACCATACTCAAACAGGATGCACTATTTTATTTGAAAACAATTCTTGAATCTGGTAAACAATATCGAGATGACTACAAGGAATTGTTGGAACTAACCTTGTTGTTTCTTGGTGATGTTCCTCCTCGTGGGGCTCATGTAATGGCTCCCGGAGCCATACACAGAGGAAGGTGGATGGCCAAAATTTTATATTCAATGAAAATATGGATGTTCAAAAGGCAGTTCAAATTAACGGCAAAAGAAAAAAAATCACTTCGAGGTATTAGCTTGTTTGCTAGTTTGGTGTACACCAAATTTTGGATATCATGTACCAATCCAACACTTGCTCCGTCGAATGATCTCACTTTCTTGAAGACTGTTTTTCAACATAAAGCCATTAACAATGGAATTTTTACAGCTGCAGCAACAGCATTTTCGAGGCATTTATGGTATCTAAGTGAAGAAATGGTAGCATTGGCTTTTTTTGATAAGGAGATCAGCAAGGAAACAAAATCAAAAATGGTTTTGGCTCTACAAAATGCTGGAGAGGATGAACCACAGAAAAGAATAAAAATCGATTTCACTTCAATTGAAAATCTGCAAATAGAAAGTTTTGTAACAGAGAATACCTTAAATTTTTTCAACATTTTGGAATTACCAACTACTTTTTTGACAACTGTTGATCCTGACAAGTGGATCGAAAATGAATAGTTTCAACAGGCAGAAAAAATTGTAAAAAGTCTACGAGTTGTTAAAGATACGGCTGAAAGAGGAGTAAAACTAATTCAGGATTTTAATTGTTCAATTACCAAAAATGAAGAACAAAAGCAATTCTTGTTGCAGGTAGTCTCTGAACACAGGTCAAAGTTTCCTCTGCCACAGAAATCTTTGTTGATCGATGGCACCAAGTCATCAAAAAACGATGGAAACAAAAACCAATGAATTTTTTTTCATAGATTACAATAATTTTTTGCAAATAAGCTGAATTATAAATGAAACCTAAAACTCTAACAATTATTAAGATTTTTTGGAACTATTATTGTTTTTTAAATTTGTCTTTACTATAGTGAACACAAATACGTTATTATAAACCAGAAGTTTATTTTTTATTTTTTTTTTTTTTTTTAGTGTAATTACTTTATTCTTCAATTATTTTATTTGTAAACAATAATATATATATAATTTAGTTTAAAAAATACTGCATGGTTTTGGATTAATATACAGTAAGAGTTAAAATGCAATGTTGTATCATAATTTATTCAAAATTTGGGATTGCACACTAAAAGAGAACTCAAACCAAAAAAGTAAAAAACTTGATGTTGATGAGCAACCTTTAAAAATTATTCAATCATGCTCAAACTTCACGATTGTTATTCCTACACATAATGTCACATAAAAAAATGGTACAAGGCCTTCTTAAACAGGCCGCGACAGCTCATTTTCCGTAAAATTAGCGAAGGCCGACTTTTTTACGGTTAAAATTATTTTTTATCTTTGCTTTTGTAAACAAACTTCAGAAACAAATAAAAAGCTTTATTAGGACAAAACATTTTGATTGAATTTCGAAAGCAAATATTGTAGGAATTTTTTTTACGTTTAGAAATAAGTTAATTACAATAAAAATTTAAGGAGTTTAGCTAAAAATGACTAAATCTCGTTTTTATAACTATATGTTTATTTTAACTGTTTAACACTTGTAATACAAATAATAAATTTTTTGATAAAAACAAACAAATATATTAACTTTATTTTATTAAAAATATTTTGACTTTTTTGACTCAAAGTATTTTATTTTGAAGTTAAAAGTTTTGCTTGTTTTATTAAACATTCCTTCCCAAAATCTTCAGAGTGTTTTTTACAATAATTGTTTAAAAAAATGTTTGCCAAAATGCAGCAAACTTTTTTAACACTTTGAACAAGCAATTGAAATTTACTATTGCAGTTAATAAAAATGTAAATTAATCCTTTCTTGCACAGCAATGGTGAAACTTTATTCACAAGTGTCACTTCAAATATAAAAAAACAATAAAAAACAAAGTAGACTAAATTGTCAGAAGGTTCTCTTAGTCTTCCCCTATTCAAAGGAACTGATCAAAGTTCCATATTTTTGAAACATATCAAAGCTGTCTGTTTCTTCTAAAATTGAATGTAATTCTGGAAGTTTGTAAGCAATAAAACCTGCAATATATAAAAATCCTTGTTTGCATTCATTTGGCACCTAATCCTCACAATTTTCACACATTGACATAATAAACTCCACATCAAGTTCACACTTATCACAGTGGTGGTGAGCAGGAGGAAATATTGTAAAATCTGTATGCTTGTCTAGCAACTTTCTAGTTTTGTCGATTCTAAATTTTTGAATAACATTTTACACAGTTATCAGATATGTGCCACCTGACCCTTGCCGATATTTCCTAAACTGTTTTTCTAGTGCATCTGATTGCATATGTCCTAACAATACATAAGATACACCACAATTCAACAAATACTTGGCACAGCTTGCTAATCTTTTAGAAGTTTTTTGCAAACACTTGCAGTATCCATTGTTAACGTTTTCTCTCTTAATTTTGAATTTACGCATTTCAAATTTTCAGCAAAATACGAAGTATAGTTCTCTAAGAAATCTATTTGCCAATCATTAACTGAAGTAATAGGCTTTCTTTGAATATCATTTAATCTAATATCTAGACCTTTTGCTTTAATGTTGACAATAAGCCATCACTTAACAACTGTTTCAATAAAAAGTGCAGTATATTCAGCTTCAGGAAATTTTACACGTATTGCTGCAACTGTTTCATCACAAAAAACTTTAAGAACTAATCCAACATTTTGTCGTTCAATTGGTTTTGGTGACAACTTAACTATTTGACTATCTGCAGCATGAAGTTGAATTATAAATTTCCATTCTGCAAGTCGCACAGTATCGTTATCATTTAGCAATCTATATTTTAAACATTGCAATTTTTCAGTGATCTAATTATTTCGAATACATTTTAAAATATGCACAGTGTCATTTAAAAGATAGTATGCTGGAACTTTTTTTGCATTAAAATATTGAAATATTTTTTGGTTTACTCGATAGTAATCCATTATTAACCAAGAGGCTTTCCACCTGCAATTATGATTTGTTGATTTAATTCTTCTATCACGCTTGTTTGAAAATTTGTTGTAACTTTACAAACTGGAAAAACTTTTATAACAAGTCGTGGGCCACCAAAAAGACAAAGGAGCATTAGTGCTAATGGTGTATTGTTTGTTTTATTTAATAAAGCTACTTGATGCCTAATATAACTTGCTCACTTAGAATATGTTTCATTATTAATAACATAACTAACAGCATTCTCCAGTTGAGAATAATATTTAATAACTCCTTTGTTTAAAAAAGACAGTTTAATTTGTAAAAATTGGCTATATCCAGTAAAATAAATATCTCCAGAATCTTCTAAAGTTATATATATTGAAAACTTAGGTACTGGTCCACAATGTTCATATGATATTAAAGATGTATTTTTTTCTTTTTTAACAAAATAAAATTTTTCTTCACAGTAATTTATTATTGACTTCAAATTTTTTACAATTGTATTAAATTGAATAACGTCCATGTTTTTGAAGTTTTCGAACTCATCAGGTAAAATATTTCTTTCACTGAAAGAAATATATTGAAATATGAAAGAACCAGTGTCTTGTATTCCAATAGTGTCTAGAAAACGAGATGTCACTGGGTTGATATGACTGGGTTGATATGCTCTGAAAGTTTCAGAGCATATCAACCCAGTCATATCAACCCAGTGACATCTCGTTTTCTAGACACTATTAGAAACAAGACACTGGTATACCTTTAAAGACTGATGGAGGATGCACTGGAACAAAACTACCACCTTTGACTCTTTTTAATTCTGCATCTTTAGGCCAGTGCTGAGCACAAATTCGCTTATAATCTGTAAACACAAAGTTTGCATTTGGAAGTTTTTTAACCCATAACTCGCGATCCCCGGATTTAAAGGGGAATATATACATTGTGACATTAACATTATCTTTTACTTTTGATTTGTAATTTGAGGAGCAACCATAAACGCATCATTTATTAGGCATTTTACGAGTTTAACTATTATAGTTTAAATCAAACAACCAAAATCCTCATTGAAACTATACTTCTCCGTAAAAAAATCGGCCTTCGCTAATTTTACGGAAAATGAGCTGTCGCGGCCTGTTTAAGAAGGCCTTGAAATGGTACCATCAAAGAAATTTGAAAAAATTTTTTTTTGCAAAACCCTAATATATATATATATATATATATATATATATATATATATATATATATATATATATATATATATATATATATATATATATATATATATATATATATATATATGTATATATATATATATATATATATATATATATATATATATATATATATATATATATATATATATATATATATATATATATATATATATATATATATATATATATATATATATATGTATATATATATATATATATATATACATTTATATTTATAAATTTCAATACGTATGTATGTTAGACCCAAGGAAGTCGGCCTAACATACAATTTTTAATATATTTACTTTTTGTTTTTGTTAAAATCAATTTATATTTTAATACATTCGAATTTTAAAAGTTTTTTCTATTTCTAACTATTTATTGCTAAAATAATTAATAAAATACCTTATAATATTTTTTTAGTATTTAAATGAGCAAAGTTTGATCGAATTTAGGGGGCTGTTAATTTTATATGGTCATAACTTTTAGGCACAATAATACAAATAAATTAAATTGAAAAACTGAAGGTTTATTTAGTATTAGATAGAGAAACTAATATATATATATATATATATATATATATATATATATATATATATATCCACGACATGATATTAAATTAGCTTTTTGAGGTAGGTAAGATTTTTTAGGTCTTAAATTAGAGCACACATTGTTTTTGTCACGATTTTTTTATAAAACATTAAATTCAAAATCAACTAAATCGAAAACTAAAATGCTTTTATTTTTATTTTTTTTAATACAAGTAGAATCTATATGCATTATGAAAATCCAAAAAAAGATCTAAACATATTGATTTAGATACCAAAAAAAAATAATAATAATTAAACATTTTATCTTAATTTAAATAAACAATTGGACTAAAGTTAAGTATATATTTCAAATAATATATTAAAACAATAATTTACCAAAGAAAAACAATAAAAAAAGCATTTCAATATTTTGCAGATCCACCTTTCTTAAATAAGGATTGAAGAAGGCAATTATCTAAAATTTCAATGTTTCTATCAGCATTAAGTCAACCTTCAAATAATTCATAGCATTTAAGTCCTGCAAAATTCATGTAGGCCCAAAAGTCTACACTGCCATTACCTTGCTTGGTTAGTTTTCATGTACAATTCAAATCAAATTACTCTTGAGGTGATCGCCATAGCAGAACACGAAGTAATAACATATTTTTGCATATCTACCTCAACATTCATTTTGTCTGAGAATATAACATTTCACCACTTGCTGTCGTGTTTCATCAAGCAAATTAATTTTACTAATTAAAAACGTTTATCTCATTGTGTTGCCCACCAGATTATCCAGATCCATAATGTCATCTGTTTCAGTATAAGGTTTTCAAATATGTGAATATTCAATATTTAACTTATTGGCTATTTGACGAGGAGATAGTACTTGATTTTAAATAAAAATAGATTTGTAACATGTTTTTTCAGAAAATCTCAACCATGATTTTGGAGTTTCATGCTGTATTTCTTCACTCGTTATGAGGCTTTTTCAATATCTAATTTCTTTGTGTTTTCATCAGTACTATTTCAAAATTAGAAATTTAGAGTTAATAAATGCTAATGAAAATCAAATTAAATTATTAAAAAAAATATTACATTAATTTTAAAAATAAAGCAGTAAGCATTAATTTTTAACAAACAAAAAAAAATTTTAAAAATATAGTCGATGTTATAAAGTTACATACAACTAGGGATACAAATGAAATTTTATGGTAACAACTTGTCCATTAAATAAAAAACACGATACTTGTTAATTAGAAATAATAAAATAATTAAAAAGCTAACTAGTTTTTAAAGTAATTTTAAGCAAACAGGATATATAAGTAAGAATGCTCTAATTAATGGCCAATGGTGTATGTATCATATATTTATATATATATATATATATATATATATATATATATATATATATATATATATATATATATATATATATATATATATATATATATATATATATATATATATATATATATATATATATACATTTATATATATATACATTTATATATATATATATATATATATATATATATATATATATATATATATATATATATATATATATATATATATATATATATATATATATATATAGATATATATATATATATATATATATATAAATATGTATTATATATATATATATATATATATATATATATATATATATATATATATATATATACATTTATATATATATATACATATATATATATATATATATATATATATATATATATATATATATATATATATATATATATATATGTATATATATATATATATATATATATATATATATATATATATATATATATATATAAAGTATTGTATTACATAGTATACTATGCTTGGACATATACTATTATTTTTAATTTGTATTTGTATGCATTAATTGTGTTTGCATACAATTGTTGTAATCCTATTGTAATATTATATGCACACAAATTTATTGGATACAAATTGTATATAATATATAGTTAAATGATTATGATATATTATAAAAACTATATTTTATAGTTTATATTACCTATATTATAAAAACAAATATAAATTAAATGCTATACAAACTATGTAACATAATACACTTATATTTAACTTATATATAAATATTTTATCTTACATACTTTATAAGTAACTTGTGAACTTTTTAGCCTTTTTTTTTTTGCATTTATAGTATAGTCATTCACATATAATTATATATTATAATTTATATTATAATCATTCACATATAATTATATATATATATATATATATATATATATATATATATATATATATATATATATATATATATATATACATATATATATATATATATATATATACATATATATATATATATATATATATATATATATATATATATATATATATATATATATATATATATATATATATATATATATATATATATATATATATATATATATATATATATATATATATATATATTAGCTATATACCTTAATATAAATGTATCATACATCTACAAAAGTAGTGTTGGGTGAATTCTATTTTTGTTCAGAAAAAAATTGAATACTCAGATCTGAAAACAATTTCAAATCAAGATAAGACTATTCGAAATAAAAAGTAATAATTAATAAATTGTATCGCTCAGATTTTTAGAAAAACAGTTTTGAAAATGTAAACAAATCACGCTTTTAACAGTCAGATAAATGTAGCAGAGAATCACAGTTTTTTTATATATTTAAACATCTTTATATTGTTTTTATCATTTTTGAATCAACAATTCAATTATCTTTATTATTATTTCATTCTATCAAAAATATGCAAATAATAACTACTAAGTAAAACTTTAAAAATATTGTTGCTACTCAGAAAAAATTTTCGTATCTAAAGGCCGTCAGCATCTTTAAAATTATATGACACTGCGCTTGCGTATAAGAACTTTCCACATCTAAACGACCGTGTTTCCGAGGACCGCGGCTATTGAACTTGGTTATAACAAGTAATATAAAAACTTATAATTCATTTCAACATTTTAAACGTGCAACAAAAGAACACTTATTTGATTTTGATTCAAAGCAATTACTATCCTATTATTAAAATCTTAATTATATTGTACGGTAACTTGTATAAAATTATCTTATTTTACAATAATTAACGCAATTTGTAAATGCAGGATTTATTATATCTTACGCAATTTCTAGATGAAATATAAAACAGATTTATTTGATTTTGTATGTATATATTTATGAACAGACGTATATTTGTGTGTACGTGTGCATATTTGTGTATGCGTGTGCGTGCGTGTATATTAAAAATAAAAGTAGAATTAGATAGAGAATTAAAAAAATAATAATAATGAGAAGAAATAATTATTTTTTTTTTCCTTTTTTTCTGTAAATAGCAAATTGTTTTTAAATCAGTTCTTGCTTTAGTTTCTTTTTTCCCATTTCATTTTTGTCAGCCGAACTTTTTAGTTATATTAAAGGGGCTGGATGATAAGACCATGTCTTCTGCCAGCTCTGTTCGAAACTTTAATGTTATTTTTTTTATGTTGTAAAACATTGTAAAAGATTATTTTTCAATGACGAATAAAACAAAAAAACAAAACAAAAAGATACTACAAAAGGTAATGTTTATAATTGTTTTAATAATATTTCTTTTAATTTTGTAAGCAAGATATTTATTTGTAGTTTATTTTAAATTTTAGATTAAGGTGGATAACCACAAAAAAAAAAGTTTTTTTTTTGAAAAAATAAACTTTTTGATATTTAAGTGATATAGTTATTTAATGATTCATTTTAACTATGGTCAAGCTGATTTTATCTAACTCATTTCGAAAATTAATCTATTTTGGATTGTTTGTTGGTTAGTATAAAAAAGCGTCATTAGCAATGACCATAGCAACAACATTTTTTTTTAGGAAAGTCTTTATTAAATAGCTTTTCTTTATGATCAACTGCATAAAAATTTAAACATATTATGGTTTATTATGCCAGCGTGGTTTTCAAGTGGTTACTTAAAGTCCTCATGCCAAATTATTTATAAGTTAACAATAAGTAGCATTTCATACAACAAGCTTTGTCTGCATTTCAACTAAAGATAGTATTTATCTACATATATATTTTATACTTATATAGAAATAGCGATAGGAAATAAAAAAAACAATGGACGAAAATGAAAAAGAAGACTTAATGGGTTTTTGAAAAATAGTGCTGAAAACAAGAGTCAAACACCACCCCAATCAACTTGTTCAAGTTCTAAAAAGCTCAAGTTTAGTCAAAATACAGACAGTGAAAACAGTTACTACATTATTTTTAACTTTAAAGTTCTGAAAGATATCATTGAGAAATTTTGTATATGTCCAAATTGTGGAAGTAACATGTTTATTAATGATGATTCCAAATTTAGAATGGGGTTTTCTAACAAATTAATTATTAGTTTCAAAAAATGTAAATACGAGTTTAACAGATACACTTCAAATGAGCTTTATAAAAGTAATTCAAAGCAAGGAAAAAATTTATTTGAATGAATTTGAAAGTTATAATAGCTTTTCGTAAAATAGGTAAAGGGCATGAGGCTATAAAAGATTTTTCTCGTATAATCAGTATGTCATGTATGAACAAAAATTTATTCAATAAATTTTTGTTCATACATGACATACTGATTATATTAAAGGCTTACCATTCAGCTGCATTACAATCTATGAAAAATTCTGTAGATAAAATTACAAGTAGTTCAACAAATAAAACATCTACTGGAGAAGCTTTGATTAAAGTTTCTATTGATGGCACGTGGCAAAATCAAGGCCATAGTTCTTTAAATGGAGTTGTAACAGCTATAAGCGAAGGGAGTTGTATTGACTATATTAAATATTGCAGAGGATGCCAAGTATGGAAAAACAACATTATTCATTCTATGTATAAATGTTGGAAAGCTAATCATAAATGTCATCTGAATCATAACAAATCTTCAGGAGCTATGGAAAAAGCTGGTACAGTTGAAATATTTTCTAGATCTGTAGATAACTATGGGGTAATTTATAAATACTGTTTGGATGATGTTGATTCTCCATCATTCAATGATGTTGCTCATAGTAAGCCATATAGTAAATATGTCGTTGAACTGCAAAAACTTGAAAGTGTTGAGCATACACAAAAGCGTGTGGGAAATTGTTTAAGAGAGCAAAGAAAGCAAAATGTTTGTGGAAAAAAATTAACAGGTGTTGGAAACCTCACCAATAATTCTATAAACACTATTCAAAACTATTTTGGTATGGTGACAAGAGAAACTGCAAATAATAAAAGTTTAAACGATGATGAAAAAGTATACCAAATTAAAAAAGGTATAAGAGCTGTTCTAAATCATTGTACTAACTTTCCAGACAAAATGCAGCGTCATATACAATGTTCTAGAGGATTAAATAGTTGGTGTAGGTGGAAGAATTGTGAAGAAGAAATTGATAAATACAAGCCTAAAGTAAATATTCCTCTGTGGACTTATGATGTTATAAAGAAAGATTTTGATGATTTATCTGATGATTCTCTTCTTAAAAAATGCATTCATGGAGAGACACAAAATTGAAATGAAGGACTTATTTGCATCTTTACTACCTAAAAGAATTATTATTATTGGTAATACTGATATATACAATGAAAACTTAATTTCAAAAGAGTTCAACAAGTATTTCACAAATGTTGGCCCAAATCTTGCCAATAAGATAACACCAACATTAGAATCATTTAAAACCTACCTAAAACCCTCTAATGACAAAATATTGTATGACAATGAATTAAGCTATAAAGAATTTGAAACAGCATACTCTTCTTTAAAAAAAAAATCCTCAGGATATGATGAAATACCTAGCAACATAGTTATTTTTAACAAATCTAGCTTACGCAAACCTTTATTTCATATACTAAAACTCTCATTAAGTTTGGTGTTTTCAAAGTAATCCCAATTTACAAAGGTAACGATCATTTGAACATTGCAAATTATAGACCTATATCTTTACTTTCTGTATTCTCAAAATTGTTTGAACGCGTAATTTATAATAGAATGTTCGAATATTTCACTAAAGATAACTTATTCTACCCAAAACAATTCGGATTTCAAAAAAATCACTCGACTGAGCATGCAATTATTGAAATAGTCAACCATGTAACTTATGGGTTTGACAATAACAAATTTACTTTAGGAGTATTTATAGATCTATCTAAAGCATTTGACACAGTCGACCATTGCATTCTCCTACAAAAAATTAAGCATTATGGTATAATTAATACAACCTATTTCTGGATTAAAAGTTTTCTTACTGATAGAAAGCAATATGTTCATAATGTGCAATCCGGAACATTAAATGTCGTTTGCGGAGTTCCACAAGGACCAATCCTTGGTCCGCTCTTATTCTTAATCTATATTAACGACTTTTGTAATGCATCATTAAAACTGAACTCAATAATGTTTGCAGACGATACTAGTTTATTTCTTACCAATAATCATATTAAACATCTTTATACAGATATGAACATTGAATTGAATAAAGTAAAAAGTTGGTTTAATGCTAACAAACTCACACGTAATGTTGAGAAAACCAACTATACTCTATTCCATAAAAAAAATTCAAGAATTAAACATTCCTCTTAAATTGCGCGAACTGTACTTAAATGATACAATAATTAAAAAGCAAGCAAGTATAAAATTCCTAGGAATCCTTGTCGATGAAAATTTATCCTGGCTTCCCCATATAAATTACATACATTCAAAAGTTACCAAAACTATTGGCGTAATGTATAGGGTTAGACCATTCGTCAACATATTAATTCTCAAATTAATATACTTTGGACTGATACACTGTTTTATTAATTATGCAAATATATCATGGGCAAGTACGAAAACTTAAAAACTTTAAAAAATTTATAGGCTTGCCGTATTATATACTGTAAAAATAAACGTAAACATGCAAAACCTCTTTTGAGAGATATGAAAATGATGAATATATTTGAAATAAATATTTATCAGCATCTAATTTTTATGTATAGATACTATAACAACCTCTTGCCAGCAAACCTCAAAGATAAGTTTGAAATAAATTCAAATGAAAAGTATGGCCTAAGATCTAATAGAAATAAAAACTTTAAATTGCCTCGGAAACGTAATAAACTCTCAGAATTTTGTATATCTTATCGAGGACCTAAATTATGGAATGACTGTCGAAAGGAATTTAAATTTATGGTGAAGTCTTTAAATTCATTTAAGTTTCAATTAAAAAAAGAAATTTTTAAAATTTAAACTTAAGATAAAGTTTTTTTCTTTTTACTTTTTTGATTAATTTAACCTTGTCTTGACTTTTTAATGATAACATTGTTATTATTATATTTTTATACGAGCTATTTATTCTTACGTTGTTTTATTTAAACTTGTACCTAGGGTTTCTATGAAAATATTGCGATAACGTAATGTTATCCTTATTTTTATTGAGTCCCTATCTGATTTAATTTTGTTGTAATGTATATACTTTTATATTTTTATTTTATGAGATTTCATATGTATACGTGCATTGTAATAATATTATAAGATGTTAATCAGAAAGAAAAAAAAACTTATAACATAATATGGTCTCGATGTCCAAAAATTATTTTTAATACAAGATTTTTGTTTGAAGTAGGTGTTAATTCTGCAATACTTTATTTCAATGATGGCTCATACGGTCTTAATAGAGTTTTTAAGTTTCTTAATATAAAATTTGACTTGAAAAACTCATTGACATTTTAATTAAAAGATGCAAAGCGTTTAAAAAACTTGCTTAATTTTTAAACATGTTTTTTAAACATGTTTAAAAAACATGTTTAAAAAACTTGCTTAAAAAAGATGATGTCAAAGTAAAAAAAAGAAGAGAAAAGTTAAAAGCATTAAAAAAAGGTTGAAATAATAATATAAAAGAAACTTCATCGCAAAAAGCTTATTTATCTGGTGGGTTTTAAATTTCTTATGCTTTTGTATTTTATTTTTTGCATTTTCTCAGAATTGCATTTTAACGATTTTTAGTTTGACATGCAACGTGATATCTATATTGGGTCAAGCAACTTACTTCAAATATTCAAAAAATGAATGTAAAAAATTTAAAAAATGAATGTAAAAAATTTTTTTAAATGCAAACCAAGCTGGTTTGCATTTTTAATGACAAGCAACTTGGTTTGCATTTTTAGACAATTGCTTAGTTTCATATTATAAACATTACTATAGCTTAAAAAATCGTGTAGCAAGTGTAGGTGTTAAATGCTTCATTTTCACGTAGTTTTGACAATATTCTGCTTTTTTATGAAAGATCTACATATTTTGCGATATTTACGTTGCAAGAAATATATGTACCTATTTGAAACAAATAGATGTTTTAAAACTTTTGTTACAGTTCTGAAATTTGCTTTTTTTTTTTTTTGCGGTTATCCACTTTAATTAAATTATTTTACTCTATTGTGCAATTTAGAGTATTACAAAAAGAGATTTTGAATTATAGAGAACTTGAATGAATTTTAACAATATGTTTAATGAAAACTATGATATTAAAATGTTAGTTAGGCTAGATTAAGTTTTGCATTTACAAAATGATGTAAATTCTCTAAGGCGGGTTAAAAATAATCGTCGACTAAATGAAAGGAACAGACTTAGGCGTGATGAAGTTAATTGTTAACAAAATAAAAGAAATAGGCTTAATCGTGATGTAGTTAATAATCGTCAAAATGTAAGAATAGCTGTTATATAAGCTGAATATAATTTGAACCCAAATCAAGAAAGACTGGTTAAGCGAGTTGAAAGTAATCCGCCGAAATGAAAGAAATAGGCTTAATCGTTGTTAAAATGAAAGAAATCCTGCTAGACCTGGAAGAATGTACTCTATAGCAAGAAGTAATGTTATTCCAGTTTCTAATTATTAAGGAGAAATGAATCAAGTTTATCATCACTGAGGTGCTAAGAAATTTCCTGGCTATAGAAGTGGCTATAGAAGGTCGAGAAGCTTCTATTGTAAAAATGTCTTTACTTGAAGGGGTTGATAGACGTCGCTATAATCTACCTTCACACAATGAAGTTGCTGTTGTATTTGTTGGCAAAGATGGTGCTCCCCCAACTTCCAGGGAAGTTATTATTTGCCCAAGAGATCAGCTTTTAAAAATTATATTAAGTATGTCAGCCAACTTGGATCCTATGATTTATCCCCTTTTTTTCCCAAGAAGTGATGCTGGTTGGCATAATCAGTTAGTGCATAACCCTGAGCGTGCCACACTGGTTAGGAATCATGTTACATTATCTCAGTTTTACAATTATAGACTTTCTGTTAGGCAATATTTCTGTTCATTGTTTTATGGCAAGAAACTATTTCAGCAATACGATGTAGATGCATATGTCAAAATTGAAGACTTTTTGACACTCAAATTTGAACAACTCTTTAAGACTCGAATTTAAATCAAAGACGAATTTAGAACTTATGCATACACCAAATTCAACTAAAAGACGAAATTAGGTTGTATATGCAGCCCAAATTTAACTGAACACCAAATTTGGATTTTAAAAAACACATAGATAATTTTTTTTATAATTTTTTTTTTTTTTTTTTGCTTTAGGTGCTCAAAAAGACCTAATGGTTTTGTCACGGAGTACATCAGAGAAGTATTTAACGACAATTCAAAATATGCCCAGAGCCTGCTTCGAACCCTAGGTCTCTTGCTTCTAAAGCAAGCTCTTTAACTACTGCACCACGGTTGCTTTACAGGGCCGACGACACGGGTTTTGAAGTGGGGAGGAGGGGGAACAATCATTAATTTGTGAAAAAAGTCATTTATATGCCCTGCCATTCAAACCCCACCCCACCCCACCCTCCTTCCTCCGTGTCGTCGGCCCTGCTTTATTATCATTTTTATAAAATTATTATTTTTAGTTTGATATTAACAACAACTCAAAACATGACGAAGAACAAATAAAGCAAAGTAATTTTTAATTTATTAAAAAAGTATGCGTCAAAATAAAAAATCTAAAAATTCAGTAACTATGAGAATTTATGTTATAGAATCTTTAAAACTCTAAATACTTTTGAACAAACTTGAACAAAAGAACATTAACAACGTACATTTGAAAACATCGAATGATAATTTTGGAAATGAATATCAATAAGAAACAAATGCCAATAAAGAAAAAAGATCGTTAAGAAAATTAGGTTTAAATATTCACCTGTTTTTTATCTTTCGGTTTATTTGAAAGTGATAAATAAAATTTAATAAGTGATGAATTTGCTTTGCGCAAAAAAAAATATTCTTAATGTTTATAATTCGTATAAAATAAATATAAATAAAAAACTGAGTTTTTGTTACCTAATTTGGTTTTTAGAAATGTTAGTAAAATTGACTGACTTAGAAATTTTTAAATTCGTCATGAAGTGTTATTGATGAAAAACGCAAAACTTTACTAACAGAAAAACAAGTCTAATTAAGATCTTAACTCAATAGAAAACTTTTCAAAATTTTTTACTTAAGCTAAGTTGGTTAACCAACTTGCAACCAAATGCGAAATGATCAAATACAAAGGTTGCAAATTCCGTTTTTTAAAGTGTGAGTTCTATTGACTGAATGTTTATATGATCAACAAATCGATTATTAGCTTTTTTAGTGGATTATTACAAAACTTAAATAATAGACTTGAAAAATAGTGATGCTGATTTGCCTGAGTACTATTATGAATAATATTCATAAAATAAAAAAGTAATTTTAAATAAATTAATATTTTGATAAATTTTATTTTTTATAGAAATTATAAATATTATTTTTGTCTTTGCACCATAATCTTGTTCGTATTATATTTTTTGTATAACTGATTGATATAGAAAATTCGTTTCTATGTAAATAAATATAGCGATTCCAATAATACTCAAAAAATTATTAACAATCGCCAAATGCATCAAAAGTACTCGACTTTAAAATTGTTATAAAAACTACAAAACTTAATAGCTTGAATTGAATTTTTTCAAGAGCGTCATATACCGTTTGTAGTATAGGAAAATAAAAAAAAAATGTTTCTACTCCTCGGGCGGCATATATATATATATATATATATATATATATATATATATATATATATTATATATATATATATATATATATATATATATATATATATATATATATATATATGGCTGTTTCCCACAATTCAATGTTGCAAAACCTTAACTAATATCCTTTTAGAAAAACGCCTTCAGCTTGAAAAAATTAATCCACCTGTCAAGTTAACATAAAAACTATGAGGAGGTAAAACAACTTACCAACTATTACTTAACATTTACAATTACTACTTATCACATCCATATGAGTAATTTACAACTGACATAAGTTATAAAAGTGTAAGGCAGAACCATTTTCATCGATCTTCCTAAGTTCAACACAATACGTTTATAGTTACTGACACAAAATAATAACACTTCATCATGCTTTAAATTGACGAAAGTATCAACTAAATCCTTGTAATAATTTTTATAACACGAACTTTAATTAATTATTAGGATTAAAATGAAGTTAACTTATATTATACAGGAATTATCAATTTTTTGGTATCTCTTTGAATAAATTTTCTTTAGAAAAGAAAGTTGTTAACTTAAAAACGTTAAATGCACACAATTAAATAAATTTATTAAAAATAACTATGTTTATTATAAATAACTGAGCAATTGAGTACAAATATGTTTCAAACCAGTGTTGATAAACGGCGTAAATCTTCTTGCCTCCACTTTTCAATTTTTATCACGACCAATTTTTAGCGGCAAAATGTTTTTTCTTCCGCCTCCAGTGGCTTCCACTTTTCTATTGGCGGCTGCAGCCTGAGTTCTTTTTTGGAGGCAAAATGTTTTGGAGGCCGACGCCAATAGAGTGGTAGAAGCTAATTGTGGCTGCGTCCTAACTGGCTGCAGCCGTCAAATTGGAGGCAGAAATATTTGCCTCCCGCCGGCGGGAGGCAAATATTTCTGCCTCCAATTTGAAAAATAATTGTTCGTTTTAAATAATTTGAAAAATAATTGTTCGAACAATTATTTTTCCTCCAATGATGAAAAATAATTGTTCGTTTGCTTTAAAGCAATTAAACATTAACTCGAAACAAGTGTTAAATACTTGACATCAAAGTTTTATTTTATATTATTTATTAACTATTTAAAAAATTTTCTGAAAAAAATTATAACTTTGTCAGAGCGGTTGTTTATCTACCATTATCGAATAAATTAGTAATTTTATTTCAAAACAAATATTAAAAATTTTGTTTACATGCTTTAAGCAAAAAAAAAAAGTTTATGACAAATAATTAAAGTTTTTGATCGTTTGATATTTTGTCGCACTACGTCACGCTAAAGCTTTAATTTTTCGACCATAACATTAAATTATTAATTCTAATAATTATATTTGCAAAAATATTTGAAAAACACAACATCTTTTAACATTATTAAAAACATTTTTTAACATTATTGTTGTTTAACATTTGTTTCTAGTTAATACTTAATTGCTTTAAAGCAAACGAGCATTTATTTTTCACGAGCATTTTTTAAACGAGCATTTATTTTTCATTACATCCGCCGGCGGGAGGCAAATATTTTCGCCTCCAATTTGACGGCCGCAGCCAGTTAGGAGGCAGAAGCTATTGGAGGCGGCCTTTAAATGGCTTTGCCTCCAAAATTTCTTCTGGAGGCGGCCACTATTGGCTTCCGTCACTTTCTTTTCACTTTTTTTATTGGCGTCGGCCTCCAAAAGATTTTGCCTCCAAAAAAGAACTCCGGCTGCGGGCGCCAATAGAAAAGTGGAAGCTACTGGAGGCGAAGAAAGAATATTTTGCCGCTGAAAATTGATCGGGAGGCCTCCGTCAACAGCTTCTGCCTCCACAAAAAGTCAGTGCGCACTATTCATTACAGTAATAATATTTAGATTGAGTATATTAGAGCAAAAAAAAGGTTGCGTGTTAGTAGCTAAAAATTTACCATAATTCCTGAATATATGCAGCTGAATTTTTTTATGAGGTATTACCATAACCAGAACTGAATAAAGACTGAGTTAGATAACATAAATAACAAACCTATATGTTTTTAGATAAAATTAGCAGTATAATTCATTTAAAAAAAATAAAAAATTCATTTTATAATGTTTTGAAAAATTTTAGCCAATTTTTTGAGGTTTTGCACAATTGTGCAATTGTTTAAAAACGCCCTAAAAAATTCAAAAAATGTAAAAATGTTAAACTTTAAAAGAGTAGCGCGAGTATAAATAGTCATCAAAATTAAAAAAAAAAAGTTCATGAAGAAAACAATACCTTCGGAATATTTTGACACTCCGCGTATTAAAAATTGTTCATTAGTGTCAAACAGGATGGGCTAGAATATATTCCATTATACAACAAAAACAACAAACAACAACAAATATTTAATTTTCTCAAAATATACAATCATATAAATACAATAATAATAACAATAATAATAATAATAATAGTACAGTAGAATCCCGTTAACTCGGTCCCTGGATAAGTAGGAATTTTACTAAGTCGGACGAATTTTCAATTCCCCTTGTATTTTCTATATCCCAAAAGCTTCGCTTAACGCGTACATTTGCTAAGTAGGACAAAATATAGAAACCCGTTCAGAGTCCGAGTTAACGGGATTCTACTGTAATAACAATAATCTTCTATATGATATTGCCGAACTTAATAGTTTTAATAGTAGTGTCCCTTGGAGCGTATTTGACACGAAACCCTTGGCAGCCATTGCAACCAAGGTATTGGCAAGAAAGAGTCGCAGCCAATGATATATTAAAAATAAGTAGATGTCTAACTTCCGCGTATTTTTTGAAGCAAAAATCGGCCATCATGGGGGGCACATTTAAAAAGTAGTAAATCACGGTTGTTTGGACCTAATAATATCGATATTTAATATTCATAATTTATAAATCATCGTTAATTATTGTGCTGCAGCAGGTTGCACAAATAGAGCAATGAAAAGTGACAACAGAGCATTTCATAAATTTCCAATTAATAATAGAGAGCAATGTAAAAACTGAACTGTTGCTATAAAACGTAAAACATTTATTCCTACTGAGCCCAGCTGCGTATGTAAAGATCACTTTTTACCTTCAGATTACAATATTCCTGATTTTAATAACAAACCTAAATTAAAACCTTTTGCTGTGCCATCTATTTTTATTGACTCCAAACCAAAAGTCAAAAAAAAGTTTAATTCTGTATTGCCACAAACAAATAAAAAGAGACTCATTAAAAAAGTTAAAAAAAGCTTATGTTGCTGCTAATAGAAACGAAATTTATATTAATAGTGTTATTTCAGAAACAACAGAGAGTATTGATTGCCAGGTGGATATAAATAGTACCTTTAATATTATCAAAAGTGGTAACAAAATTATTAATGATGATTATTATTTCTAAAAGTACATTATCAACAAATGCACGTCCAGCAAAAGCAAAATTAAAAGCAAAAATTAAAATTCTTAAACAAAAATTGCGACAAGAAGAAAAAAAAGTTCATTAAAAGTTCTGCTAAAAAAGCTAAGCAAAAAAAAATTGTTTCTGATGATGCTGCTAATGTTCTTTGTGAAAACTTTAGTAGATTGACTTTTGATATTATAAAAAATCAGTTTAAAAACAATACTTCACTTTCAAAAGGGCATAGGTATACTGAAGAAATAAAAAAATTTGCAATAGCTCTGCATTTTTACTCACCTAAAGTATACAATTTTCTACGACCTATACTTCATTTATCTTCTTCAAGCTCTTTAGCCAACTGGACTTCTTCTGTAGATTACGAGCCTGGTTTTTTTGAAGATTTTTTAGGTTATATTAATATAAAAGCAGAGATTGACATTAATTATAAAGATTGTGCATTAATTATAGATGCAATGGCAATCAAAACATCAGTTCTAAATGATAAGATGTCAGGTCGGTTCATTGGCTTTACAGATTATGGAAAATGTATTGTTGCAATTGAACCAGATACACCAGCTACAGAAGCATTGGTATTTATGCTGGTAGAATTTGCTATATACTGTGTAGTAAAATAACAGCTGAAAAATTTTCATGTCTTATTAAAAAGCATTAACAATTTTTTCTGATAAAAAGATTAATGTACGTATCATTACATGTGATGGTGTAAATGTTAACTTGTACATTTGGGAAACATTTTGGATGTACATTTGGGAAAAGATTAGAAAAAATTAATGGAATACAAGAAGAGGAAGGATTGAAATTTGCAAATAAAATCTCAATAAAACATATTTATTTCCAGCGTCACAAAATGAATGTTAAGTTTGCTGCACAAACACTTAGTAGTTCAGTTGCAGATGAATTGAATTTCTGATGTTTTCCAAACATCCAAGTTTCAAGCATGCTGAAGAAACTCTACATTTTATAAGGGTCATTGACAAATTATTTGATATGCTGAACTCTAAAAATCTTTTTTCAAAATCATACAAGAAATCTCTTTTTTTAAATGATTATCCTTATTGGAATTCAACTTTTTATCAAATAATAAACTACTTATCAAAGTTGACAGATGCTAATGGTACTCCATTATAAAAAAATAGGAGAAAAACTTTTGTATTAGGGTTAATTGTGGCTGCAAAAAACCTTCAACACTTAGCCTATGAGCTTTTGACTTTAAATGTTCATCCTTTTAAATTTTGCCTAACATACAAATTTTCACAAGATCATCTTGAGTTATTGTTCTCTTGTATTCGTGGAATGAATGGATTTAATAATAATCCAGATGTCATTCAACTTAAGTTATCTTTAAAAAGAATTCTTTTGCGCAATTCTAGTGACGATTTCAAAAAACAAAAAATAAATGCGGAGGGAAACCTTAAGCTGAAAATAATTTATACAGTTAATAAAATTATTAGTGAAACACATTTTTTGAAAGACCTTAATGATCACGATCCTGAGTATGAAGCTGTCACCATAGACAAGCATTCCACACAACAAATAAAAATGTTAGCTAATAACTTTTTTACAATCAGACTGCAAAGATATGGCCAAGTATATACAGAAAAAGTTTTAAGATAATCAATGATTGATCTAAATCAACAATCAAATAAATTAATTATATTCAAAGGTTTATTGCTTAAATATTTAAAATATAAAAGGATAATAAGTTATTTAAAAATTTAAAAATTCAGTATGTATATATATATATATATATATATATATATATATATATATATATATATATATATATATATATATATATATATATATATATACATACATACATACATATATGTATATATGAAAATAATATAAATAAAAATATTAAATTAACTTTTATTAACTGTTACTTTTCTTGATTTGTTGTTTATATTTAAAAACTCGCTTTTCAAATGAAAGATATTCTTTATATACCTGAATAGCTATGGAGAATTTTAGATTTTTTGTATTGAAAACCTTACTAGATACAACATAACATTGAATTAAATTTATTTAATTGACGGTAAATCAATTATAGAAAAAAGTAATAATGGTTTTTATGATAACAAGAAATGTTTAACCATAAATAAAATTCTAACATTTCTAGAAGGAACCTCTAAGTTGTGTCACACAGAGCTTAGTTAATAGTCAAGACAGTTTTATAAAATGTTTCATTACAAGTTTTAACACTGTTTACCTTGCAGTTATGTTATAATACCTCCTAGCATTACTGCAGAGGATAATTAATGACTAACAGGTGCATAAAATGTTAATAGATTAAAGGTTGAAATCCAACTAAATCTAAGATTTTAGTTGAATGTTAAATTTTAAAATCATACAAATTTAAATTTTAAAATCAAAAAAAATGAAATAAGTTTGATTTTGAAATGTTTAAAAAAACAATTCATATTTTACATAATTATTAAATTTTAAATCAAAATAACATCAAAATTTTAGATATCTGTGTATTGATTTTTTATTGATTACATTTTTAAAAAATTTTAAGCTTCGTATTTGTTTTGTTTTGATAAATAGAGTAAAGATTTTGCCCTCCATAATGGTCAATTTTTGCTTCACTTTTTATTATATTTATTTACGGCTGTTAGACATATAGTTATTCTTAATATATCATTGGTCGCAGCACTATAAGAAAACGTAAACGAATATCTAACGTATGTAAACTTTAAACTAACCTACTGAGAAAAATGAGCTCTTCAAAGAGCTCTTTTTATAGTAATTTAGGAACTCATCCAAGAGCTCCTTTAAGAGGTCTTAAAGGAGACAGTCCGCCAAGAGCTCTTCTAGGAGAGCTCTGAAGAGATTTTGTTAAAGAGTGTTTGAAGAGCTCCATCAAGAGCTCTTTTTCAACTCTTCTTACTAAGTTATTTATTTGGTTTTCTCAGAGCTCATCTAGAAGCTCTTTGAAGAGGTTTTAAACGATTTAAAAGAGCTATTCTAGTAGAGCGCTGTGTAGTGTTTGTTAAAGGGCGTTTGTAAAGCTCTACCAAGAGTTCATTTTTTAACTCTTAAGAGTTAAAAAAGTGCGCTTGGAATTAATTATTTGCGCGTTTAAGCATGGCAGTACTAGAAATGTACTATGAGATAAATCTTATAGTACATACTATATGATACATCTCAGTACATATCTAAATATACTATATATACAAGATCTCTAATACATCCATGGTTTAAATGAAGAAGATTTAATTTTTACATTGAAAAAAAGAGTAATAAAGCGTCATTGTTTTAAAAATTCTTGTTTTATTAATAAAATATTAAAAAAATTACCATTATTATTTATATAGTATTAATATTATTACAAGATATCAATATTTACTTAAAACATAATATTCCGCTTTGTTTTTAAGATTCGTTATTACTTTCTTTCTCACTACTTTACTATTTTCTTTCTTCTCTTCCTCCATTGATACTTCTGTCTTATCACAGCAAGTCTTTGGTGTTATTAACAAGCGATCTCTGGTGTTATTAACAAATCGTGCTACTTTGCTATCTCTAATCGCCAATCGTGCAATCCCTTATGTCTTGGTGCCGGTGAAAACTTGAATAATTGAAGCTATAAACACATTATATCAAAATAGTCACTATTTTTTTACTGTAAAATTAACTCTATAATTGAATATAATACACGATAGCTATGCTTAAATTTACAGTAATAAGAGAATGTTCCATGATTATACCATGGCCAATGAGACAGGCTAGAGCAGACGAGGAATATTACCTGGGCCAAATAATACTTATTGATATTGAATAAGTTTTTTTAACATTCACCCGTTCATCCCAATGTACACTTCTTGATTCTCATTTGAGCAGTCTTTTAATTGCTTCAAAACAGTTTTCTATTTTTATTGCTGAAATTTGGTCTTATAAAATCAATAGATTACAGAAGAATCTTTAAGGATGAAACAATATTGTTTAATGTTTTATATATATATATATATATATATATATATATATATATATATATATATATATATATATGTATATATATATATATATATATATATATATGCATATATATATATACAAAATTGTTTGCAGTAAATCTGTAACAAACTCACCTTATCAGCAAATTTTTTCAAGTAATTAAAATACTAATGTTTGCATGAGTTCCAAAGCCATTGATATTTAGATGAATGTGCACATAACACGTGGATTAAATATCGTCAGGTTAGAATTATTTTGTTCTAACTCTCCATTTGTTTAAACTGAGATAAATCAAGTTGAAGTTTTACACTGCAATCCAGCAGAAGTGGCAATAAATTTTTTAATAATGCAAACGTTTTTCAATAATTGACTATATGCTCATTATAATTATTTGTTGTGAAAAATTTTTTTTTTGCTTAAATCGCTATTATGGCCCCACCCTGTTTGGAGATAGAACAAAATAACTTTTAAATTTTAACTTCGTGTTAATATTATTTTGTGCTATCTCCATTTTTTAGTAAATACAACTTGAACGTTTTGCGAGGAGTTGATGGATTTCAAGAAACTACTTTTAATTTAGGGATTTAAAAGCAAATATAGACCCTAAAACACTTAGTTGGCAAATTTAAATGGATATGGTCATTTAATAAGTTTTCTAGATATATTGCTTCTGGTAGGATGGGCAGCTTCAATTTTAACAAACCGATTTTAACCAAAGCTATATTATCTATAATAAAATTATTTTATCTAAAAAGATTTATTGAAAATAAAAAATAAATGTCTTTAATACAAATAACAAGTTAAGAACAGTTTAAATGAACCTTATACAAGATAAAACTGTATAGTGCATAATACAAATAAAGTATATCCGGATAAAGAGTTGAAAAAGCAACTACTGAAATAATGTTTTATAGAAACAAACATCTACAGCTGGCATGTAAGGATACATAGAAACAATGTCTTTTATCTTCTCACTAGAAATTTCAATATTTTGTCGAAAACAAGATGCCAATGGAATTGATGATTCTTCAAGATTACTTCCTGATGATCGTGTGTTTTTTGGCTTAGACAGCCGTGCCTCTTTATAAATATCTGTAAAACGAGTCTTGAAATACACATGACCAGGAGCATTAAATCTATATACAAGCGTTTTAACATTAAAGTATGGAACATTTTTGTAGTTCAGAAGACTAGCAATTTTTGAAAAATTTTTAATATCGCTTTTTTGCATTTGGTATACAAAAAAATGGTTTACGTTGGTTAACATTCAACATTGCTTTCACCAACCCAAGAGGACTAAATATTTCTGCTGAATGTAATGATTTCTCAATCTGACTATGTATATTATCACATTCCTGATTAGAGCTGTGCCCTGGCTCACAATACTTTTGCTCAATGATTTCAATATTTGGATGATCAATAAGAAACTCACGCAATGCAGCTGACATATGACTGTTTCTATTCTGTGGAACGTAAGAATCAAACCAAAGTATAAATTTATTAATATTAGGAAGATCCTTGTAAACTTTATTTAGCATACATATCACAGCACTGGCATCACAACACTTATATTAACTGAGCGAGACTAAGAACCATTATTTACGAACACACAGATTCAAAGCAATAAAAACATTAAATGACACATAAAACTTTAACGTTTAGAACAATACAAACACAAAACACAATAACTTACAGAACACTGCAACAACACGTACTTAAATCTAACATGACCACCACTTACTTAACTCAAACTTAATTACTGAATAGTACTCTTCTTTTAAACAACAACTCTTAATTCTGGACATCTGTCCAAATATTATAATTTATCTTGCACTTCCTTGCACTTATATAAAATATTTCTTGCTTCTCTTAAGACTATTACGGCCTGATGGTTCCATATAAGTGGTGGAACTTTAATAGCTTCCACTGCGAAACAATAACAAAAAAGCAACTTTATTATTAACACGTAACCCTGACTCTAACCCTAACCCTAACCCTGACAACCCTGACCCTAACCCTCAAGCACTGGCATCACAACACTTTAGTCTACGCTATGGTTCCATATCAGTGGTGGAACTTTAATAGCTTCCACTGCGAAACAATAGCAGTTATAACTGGAAACAGTCAAAAAGAAAGCGACTTAGACATCAGGAAAGGAATATATAAATGTTAGAGGCAAAGTTATTCAACCAAGAAGTATTAAAAATAAAAAAGATTGTAAAAATTGTTGCAAGTTTAAGTGTTTTGAGAAGATTTCAGAAAACGAGAGAAAAATATTATTTAATGGACTGTGGGGAATGTCTCAGATTGAAAAGCAACACTTTTTTAGTAAAACTACTGAACGATTAGATAAAAAAAGATCTCGAACCAATAAAGTAAGCAATTCAAGGAGAAAATATACTTATTTTTACAATTTCTTTGTTGATAATATCAAGCATCGTGTATGTAAGGAGTTTTATTTGTCTACATTAGACATCAGCAGCAGGCATATTTTTTATTTATGTATGTATATATTGTCAATATATACATACATAAATAAAAAATATACACACATATAGTATATGTGTATTACGGATTATAAAACCGATTCTGTTGTATATTTGACATATATGTATATATATATGTATATATATGGTTATATATATACAATAGTGTATATATATATAACCATATTTATTATATGATATATATACACTGTATGTCACATATACAACAGAATCCGTCTGCTTTTAATTAGATGATGATACATTTCTTACTAAAATAATATGTAGAATTATGAATAATAACTAAAAAAACCCGATTGACACTAGAATATATAAGAAAATACCTATATTTTTGTTTATTACTCTAAGATATACACTATTTTCATCCGCTATTTTAAAATTAAATTAGAGGAAATAAACACGAACTGATTACTTAATGTGAATTATACGCAATTTTATTGGTTGTTGGAAATATAACAAAATAACATTAAAAACTGTTGATATTTTGCAAATAGAACAATCGGAGACACCTGATTTGACACTATTAAAAAAAAAATTAATTTCAAAAGTAATACAGCTAATAAGAAAAATTAACAATAAAAAAGAAATTGGTATTAACTCATTTTTCTCAAATTTGGAGATAGAACAAAATAATTCTAACCTGACGATATGTTAAACACCAGTGAAATGGATACTGTCCACTGCCTTGAAATTTGTAAAAATTGTCCAGCTATGATTTTGCAAAACCCGATCCCTTAATAGGATCATTCTCAAACACACCTTAATGTTTAACAGTATTACTATAAATTAACAGTATAACTATATACTAAATTTAAGCTAAAAAATGTCCCTTGATAAAAAATGTCTTAAATAATTTGCCCTTAAAATACCCTTAACCGTTAAGAAATTCATAATTTTAAGGGATGGAAAACTGGCAAGCCTGATAACAATACCAATATACAACTAATATGATAATTAAAACACATCACAATTAACAAAAGAGTTAAGCAGTATAAATTTTTGTGTTGAAGGTTTTCTCACACACAATTGTAATAAACTATATACACGCAGATAATGTATTGTACTTACAACTAAATAAATTTTAAGGTTAAATATAACTGTTATGTATTTTGTTATTTGTCACATTAAATTCAATTATAATTAAATACAATATGTGACAAATAACAAATAATTATATATAATAATTATAATTAAATATAATACAAAATAACAGAAAACAAAATCTATAAGAGCAATTCAAGTTTAATTTCAAATCTATAAATGTCATTCAAATTTTGTTTTTCTTATCTCCCTTGTAACATTGTTGTTAGCTTTGAACATGGCATCTTTTAAGCCGAACATGGCATCTTTTAAATCTTTACAACGTCTTTGTGGCACAGATGTTTTAACACAGCTAAAAATATATTTATTTAATTAATAATATTCAATGCAAAAACTAAGTTTTTATATAAAAACTTATAGTTATCATTACTGGCCTATCAGTGTGAAATACACACTCCCATTCTTGAATGTCACCTTCTCTCCAGATGTTTTATTACCAGCATAACAAATTTTTTTTAACATATCTTGAGAAAAAATTTCTTTCATCATCATTTTAGCTGCTGTCGTTGTTGCAAATGTTGTCAACGAGAGTGCCTTTGTATGTTCCAAAAGGGACATTTTCTAAAGAAAATTAAAAAGAAAATTAAATAAGTAGACAAATATAAAATACTATATACATTATACAAATTAGAAAGTTACCATTATTGTTTCAATTATTAATAAGTTTATATTTTTTATAAACTTTAATATATAGTCATTGGGTACATATAAACTTTTTCAGAAATAATTTGAAACGAGGTTTTCACAACAATAGTTAATTGATTAAGCTCGGTTTCCAATAGTTGTAGAAATGTTGTACAACAGTTGTTCAATTTTGTTGTACAGCAATTTTTGCGGCAATAGATTCATTTCTATCTCTGCAACCATTGTTTTATAACATAAATTCTTGTACAACGGACGTTAAATTGTGCAACTTACGCTAGAAAATGTTTCCATTATAAAACAAAGTTGTGCAACTGTTGTATAACACTTCTACAGTTAATAGAAACCAAGGTTTAAAACGAATTTGTTTAAAATCTGTGTAGACTTTCATATACAATGCATTAGATAATTTTTTATTTGATTTTGGTAAATTTCATAATTTTGATAAGGATATAATCAAAAGCAGTTAAATAGTACTTTTTATACTTACTATTTTTTCTCAAAATACTGCCCTGGTAAAGCTTCCACTCATATATTCCGGTAAGGGGTTCAACACAAGACTCAATCATATCCTCTTCTTCTTCCTCTCTTAAGTCGCATGGCCAATAACAATCTGCAGCTCTTACTAACCAGACCATTGGTGCATGCATTGCATGCGGATATGGCGTTTTGAATCTGAATGCAACATACATATTTGACGTCTTAGGAAATAAATCTTTTAATCAAAATATATTTTGATTAAAAGATTTATTTCCTAAGACGTCAAATATGTATGTTGTATATAATATTATATTATATAATGTATATAATATTATATATGTATATAATATTATATTATATAATGGTATAAAAAATATTAAAGATTTACAGGAGTGAAACATCGCGCTTTTTAATTTTCTTTACGACAAGACCTGTATATAT
>NC_061170.1:5359822-5402322 GCF_022113875.1 Hydra vulgaris
TTGCTGCTATGGTAACAGCTTCTTTATACCATTCTGAGTGTGAAGTTTCAATAGAGCTCCAAATAGATAAAAGAGTGTTTTTTAAAATTTCCACATCATCACGAGCTTTTGAGAAGTCTTGATCAACTTTTTGCAACGTTTTTGTCAGTGATCTCGTATACCCTAATAACTTCCTGACTATGATTAAGGTGATGATAAACTTAAACGAACAACATATTGTCACATATGCAGAAGCATCACCTCTGGATTTGTAGTTCCATGTCTCATCTTCTTTAATACAAGTAAGAGATGCAATTATAGCTGGATATAATTCAATAAAAGCTTCAAGACCATCAATTCTTTCAATCCACCTGGTTCTACAAACATTTATTGTCTTTTGAAAGGATGATGTCGGATATAGCTCAACAATTTTTGTAGATAGATCTTCTAACCTCTTTGGAGAATTATTAAAAAAATCAGAGACAATCCTAACATGATCTATCATATTTCGAATTGAAGGAATTGCACATGCTTTGGCAACACACAGATTAAGTTAATGGGAATAGCAGTGGATGTATGGAGCTTTAGGAAAATCTTTTAAAATTAATGCTGCTACACCACAAAGACGCCCTGCCATGTTACCAGCCCCATCATAACCTTCCCCACGACAATAAGACATTTCCTGACCAAGTTTATGTATACTTTTCTTGATCTTAGTTGATAACAACACTCCAGTCAACCCACTATTGCAAGAAACAAGTCTTAAAAAATCTTCCTTTACTTTGCAGCATTCATCCACATACCGAACAACTACAGCCATTTGTGCTGTTTGACTAACATCTGAAGCTTCATCTGCTAAAATAAAAAAAAATTTTGCTTTCATTATTCTGTTTGTCAATAGTGATCGAACAACACATGCACAAATATCAATCAACTCATTCTGCACTGTCTTTGACCGATAAGTGGCATTTTTAGGACCATTTTTAAAATGGTCACTCAAGATCTTGTCACCGCATAATGCCATCAGATCTAATAAGCATTGGAAATTACCAGCATTATTACATTGCAAAGCAAGATGTTTAGCATCATCTTGATGTCCTCTAAGTGATATATTCTGCCTACAACAAAAAAGGATTGCACGTGATATTGAAAACAAAATTTGTCGATTTCTAGAAATATTATCAGATAGAAATTTATTGAGTTGCAAATTAATTGGAACGGTTTTTTTACTAATTACTGCTTGGAAATCAGGCATTATTTGTATGGAGGTTTTATGCATTGGTGAAGTGTTATTATGTGATATTATTCTTACATTTCCAACTGACCAAAACCGAAATGGATATACATGAAATAATTGACTAGTTGAAGAAGCCTTTCCAAACAGAACACAAGATATACAGAATAACCCATCATAGTACTTTGAGTAACAGAGCCATGAAAATTTTTTGAACCAAGCAGGGTTCAAAAAATTTTCATGGCTCTGTTACTTTTACGACCATTAGTTTTAGGAAAAACATAGTCAGAAGGTGGTATCCATACGTTCAATAGAATATTACGCTTCTCTCGGTTTGATAATTTCCCTACTTTGTCTACAAACAAGCCAATATCAAATTCGTTGCAATCATCTTCTGTTGTTGCATTTTCACAATTTACATTTACTTTTGGAATTACGACTCCTGATATTGGTTTTTCGAATTTATTACTTAAAACCGAAGACGAACTGGATACTGGCAAAGGTTTATTGTTCACTAGACATAAGAATAAATTTATATGCAAATACACCTACATACACGCACACAAACATACACACGCCCACACACACACACACACACACACACATTTTTTGACTATAGATCAAGAAGTTCTTTTGATATAGCAAATCTAGCACTAACTAAAAATTCTAAATATCTATAAGATCTGAACCCTAACAGATTATTGCATGAAATTTAGATAAACTTAGATAAAAATACTAAGAAAATTATTTTATAAACTTGTTGCTCCCACGTTAAGAGCTGGGTGGGCCTAAAAATTGGTACCCAAGCTCCAATCACCACAACTCTTTTCAAAACATACTTATTTGACATAAGCATCAACATACAAAAGTTTGGAGTTTGCACATGCCTGTAAGTATCAAAATTCAATCATCTAAAAAATCCACTGTACACCACTGTATATATATATATATATATATATATATATATATATATATATATATATATATATAATATATATATATATATATATATATATACATACATATATATATATATATATATATATATATATATATATATATACTATATATATATATATATATATATATATATATATATATATATATATATATATATATATATATATATATATATATATATATATATATTACATTAGTTAATAATACAATAAAAGTTAATAATTCTAATATGGTCAAATGGGGATACCAAAATGTGGACACAAATACATCTTTATATAACTATATCTATCTATATCTATATTTAAATATATATATATATATATATATATATATATATATATATATATATATATATATATATATATATATATATATATTTATATATATATACATATAGAAATATATATAACATGCCAACATTTTGTTGAATTTAAGTTTTTTAATATGAGCAATGTATTAATGGAAAAATTGCAAATGAATTGTCATCATTTTTGAGTTTTACACATTTGCCTTTCACATTTTGCAATCGGACAATGGGCCCAAGTTCATGGCTATATAAATATTTAGGTTTGACGATCTACACGGAATTTTATATAAATCAAGAAGTCTAGTAAATTTTCTTGCAATCAGAATATGTTGATTATTTCCTGTTGATCGAGTAATATTCTCCAATACAAATACCTCATTTTCGTTGGTCATAAAGCAGTTGTTAGGAATACTACATTTTAATGTGAAAGTTTCAAATTTTACGATACAGAGCTTCATTTCTTTGTGAACCATCTAGTATTTGTTTCATAACAAAAGGACCAATATAAAGAAGGAAAAGACGAAATTCTGTGGCTTTGAATAATGCTAAGTATGTTAGTTTTCGAGGACGACGCTGAAACTCAAATGGGATTTCATTTTTTATGGTCGTTATCTTTTCAGAGACTTTAGACCTTAGATTTATATTAAGCTTATTTACACTCGGCGCTTTTCCAAATAACTGTTTTAGTATTTTTTTTACTGTACCAATGTATAATTGATGCATAGGGTCTATAACTATCATAGTTATTATATCTAAAAAAGGTATTTGCTCAAGAGGTGTTTCTGCATGGTGATGTTCTGGTTGCCGCCTTGCTCTGAAAGATGCATTTGTTCTAACTGCTGCATCAATCTCCAAGAAAGCCTGTCTGTTGTTTATTCTTTCTCCAACCACTTCACATTTTGTACAGGAATATTACCCTGTATGTCCAATTGTATTAAGGATAAAACTTTTAGCTGGGAGGTCACAAACAAATCCACTAATACGAACATTAAATTGTTTATTTTCAAAAGCAATACCTTCATTGCACAATTCAAGGCATTCATTAACAAAATCATTTAAGTATAAATTTAATGATTCAGGTTTTTTAAATCCATGGAATACAACAATTTTAAACACAGATACAGAATTCAGATTGCTCACTTTCCCCAATATTGACATGAATTGGCTCGTGCTGCTTTTACTTATGCTAACACTGTCAATGTTTATTAATATTTCAAGGATACTGCCACCATCCAAAAATATCATTTGTTTCTTGAAGTGATTCTATTATTCCTGATCTGATTCCAAAATGGTAGTAATGACCTGGAGGAATTTTACGTATCACTACTTTGTTTGTAAGAGTTCTTTTTAATGCTTTACGTGTTTATGGCAATTTATTAGTGAAACATGAATGCCTTTTTAATAACTTAAGTAGTTTATTGGTTGCTTTTTCAGTTAGAGCTGACTCAGCCACAAGCGTTGCTAACTCTTGTCTAATATTTACTTCTTCATCAATTGAAAACAAGTCAGCTGCATTTGATGAATCATCTGGACTAGGTGGAGGTATTTGAGGAAGTAGTGTTTGGAGAGGCGGTGTCTGTATAGGTGGCAATATTGGTAAAGGTGAATCAACTTCAGTTCGACGGTGAAGTACTTCAGTATCTAAAACTTCAAAATCTGCATTACCATTACTTTAGTCTGTATCGGAGCTATGCTCTATTGTAGCTTGCTCTCTGCAATATTTTATTCTTTTGTAAGCTTGTGAGCCTATGAAAACTAATTCTCTTGATCATATTTGCTTCAAAAAAAAATGTGTCATTGTCACTATTAAAAATTGCTCTATTGACTGATGTATAATTATATATTTGTAGTCAAAGATTTAACATTACATAATGTATAATTCTAGTTACGTTAAAGTAGTTTAACATGTATATATATATATATATATATATTTATATATATATATATATATATATATATATATATATATATATATATATATATATATATATATATATATATAATTTTAATTTACAAAAATTAAACAAACAACGTTATTAAAAAAATTGTTTTAATCAGACTGATAGTAACTGATTATCAGTGTTTGTTTATAGCACTATAATTATTATGGTGCTATAAACAACTTATTATAGTGCTATAAACTATAGTATATTGACTATACTATAGTCTATAGACTATAGTATAGTCACTATACTATATATATATATATATATATATACATATATATATATATATATATATATATATATATATATATATATATATATATATATATATATATATATATATATATATATATATATATATATATATATATATATATATATATATATATATCAGTGGTGTACAGTGGATTTTCAGATGTTTGAATTTTGACACTTATAGGCATTGTGCAAACTCTAAACTTTTCTAAATGTTTTGCAAAGAGTTGCGGTTTTTGGAGCTTGGGGACAAAAAAAAAACCAATTTTCGGGCCTACCCAGCCCTTAATGTGGGAGTAACACGTTTATAAAATATTTTCTCTAGTATTTTTATATCAGTTTATATTCATCAATAAACTTCAAATTTCATGGAATAATCTCTTATATTTCAGAAACTATGACCATATAAAGTTTTAACTACCTCAATTTGAGGGGGCTGTAAACTTTGTACGGACATAAGAACTTAACCCTAAGAGATTATTGCATGAAAATTAAAATTTGTTGATGAAGTTTTAACCCCCCTTAATTTGAGGGGACTGTAAACTTTGTACGGACATAAGAACTGAACCCTAACCGATTATTGCATGAAATTTAGATAAACTTTGATAAAAATACTAAGGAAATAATTTTATAAATTTGTTGCTCCCACATTAAGGGATGGGTGGGCCCAAAAATTGGTCCCCAAGCTCCAATCACCACAACTCTTTTCAAAACATACTTATTTGACATTAGCATCAACATAGAAAAGTTTGGAGTTTGCACAATGCCTGTAAGTATCAAAATTCAATCATCTAAAAAATCCACTGTACACCACTGTATATATATATATATATATATATATATATATATATATATATATATATATATATATATATATATATATATATATATATATATATATATATATATATATATATATATATATATATATGTATATATATATACAGATTCTCTTGAACGGATACAAGCTCCTGTGAAATACATTAGTCATCGTAAGTAATAAATGAAGAACTAATTATGTGTGAAATAAATTCCATTAATGACTTCAATATATATATATATATATATATATATATATATATATATATATTAATATATATACTTTTAGGAAATGCTTGAAGAAAGTAGTTTTTCTTAATATGGCAAAAACCTTAGCATTGAGCGAGCCAAGGCGATTTACTTTATTAATTGAATCGACAAATGGCGTGTAAATCACAAAAGAACAAATTATATTTTTCATATTAAATTTTAATGTATTTATTAATAGCTATTATTTAAATATAAATTAATTTCGCAACACGTTTTTTAGTTTTGTAGAATTTTGTTATAATACTTTATGGTAAATCTCATATTATTTGCGGAGAACATCGCATATATTTGATCCTAAATAGCATAAACTAGCTAATACCAGATAAATTTAAGCCTCTCTGAAAGCTTCTATGATTAATTTTGATGTTTCATTTTTATGGTATTCGCTACTTTTATAGCGTTTGAATTAGAATATGTGGCATTTAAAGTCTATAAAACATGTGGTTTTTTCAACCTATAACCCGTGTGGGATTTATCATTTATAACCCAGATACGCTGACCGTCAGGTCAAGTTGTTCTGCTACTGGTAATATGTAATCTAGTACAACTTGCTGCATGTTAACGTCCGGAAGGGCGTACGGTTGTAAAAGATTGCCTTAACTTTTTTATAACAACATTTATATGTCGCTATGGAGAGCAATCCAAACCACACAAATGTGGAAACATGAATGTAAAAACTACAACAAAAAAACAAAAGACATTGAACAAAATAATAATCCCCACATGAGTTACATATGGAAAAAGCCCACGCGTATCCCATGTGGGAATTACCATATGGAACCCATGTGGGATTTACCATATGGAACCCACATGGGACAAAATAATAATCCCCGCATGGGTTACATATGGAAAAAACCCACGCGTATCCCATGTGCGCTTTTTCACTGGGACATACATGCATACATACTTTTTTTATTATTTTTTTTATTTGAGTTTTCATGCTATATTTTTCTATACAATGTTCTTATATCCAAAAATATTGTTGGCTTAGCATAGGAACAGCCACAATTAGTCATTAGGACTAATCCAAAGTAGCGTCCGTTATTAACCAACATTTTTGCGTACCGAAGTACTACTCGAGCGCTGAGTTGGCGGTGGCGGGATTTGAACTCGTATCGTTCAACAGTCCGGGTTTTAACTTTTCCTTTGACGCTCTAACTATCTGAGTTATCCCGCTATACATTCATACATACATACATACATACATACATACATACATACATACATACATACATACATACATACATACATACATACATACATACATACATACATACATACATACATACATACATACATACATACATACATACATACATACATACATACATACATACATACATACATACATACATACATACATACATACATACATACATACATACATACATACATACATACAAAATATTTAAAATGTCTACATATTTACATTAACTTTTAAACTTTCCTTTCATCGTGCTTAATTTTTTTTAAACATTTACCAAGCATTTTTACAATAAAAACTGCATGGTAAATTTTAACTAAAATAAAACTGGCAAGTAAATGTTTCATTTCAATAGAGTTTACATTGGTTGCAGAGCCGCCGATAGAAACAATCTGGGCTGGCGCGAGTGGGTGTTACGTGGAGGGGAGGAGCATAGTTTAACAAAACTACGCCTCAAGGCTGTGAGTAGTACGCCTCAGTGCGAGGCGTTGGATTTTCGCACTTAGGCGTAAGCCTCATTCAAATTAATAAAACTTTCGCTTTTACACAGCAAAATCCAAGATTCTAGCTTAAGAACTTTTTGTTTAAAATAAGAACTTGTTCTTATTTTAAGAACTTTTGTTCATGATTTTATGTAATCAAATATTCTAATCCATTTGATCGCCATAAGGACTAAAATACAAACCAGAAAGAGTTGTATACTACAAGAATTTTATAGACTTCGCCTTTAATAAATACAATTTTTTTTTTTTCGGTAAGAAGTCCTCGCGGTCTTATCACAGAGCACCACGGATGAGGATTTAATAGGAGTTTACGCCTCCTTCCCAGCCGATGTTGCAAAACTTGTCCAGAGGTGGGTTTGAATCACGGATCTTAGGTTTCTGAGGCAAGTGCACTACCACTGCGCCACGGCTGCAATATATTCATTTCTGCGAGTCTGCATAAATCTAAACAGCACAAGTGTGAATTTTTTGTATGGGCGACGTAGTAGCAGAATAATATAAGTGTAAGGTGCAAGCAGGGTCTGATCTTCCACAAGACATGTAAGGCCCGAGCCTAGGGCCCCCAAAAATTTTTCGGGCCCCTAATTTTCAGCTTATAATAATTTTTTAGCCCATCAGAACTTTTCTGACGTAACAGTAGAAATTAAAAATATTTTATTAAAAAATTTTTTAGGTAAAAAAGATCTGAAAATGATTTCAAGATGATTTGCTTGGATTTAACCTTTCCACTCCGAAGTACGCCTTTTGGCGCTTTTCTCGCTAGATCCGAAGTAAGCCTTTTGTCGTTTTTAAATATACCTCTATGTCTTGCGCAAAACTTCAAAAACAATATGTTGTTGCATTTCTGAATTAAATTTATGAACATATGGTCCACAACAGACTGTTGTGGACTATATGTTCATAATTTTAGATATGTTCATAGTTTTAGATATGTTCATAATTTGTCCTGGAATTTTATTGCAGTGGAAAAAAGCAAATGCTAAATTCGTAAGTCCAGTTATAAATTCGGAACTAAGAGTTAAATATAAAGTAAAAGAGCTATGGTTATTAGCTGTTAAATTTAGTAATGGTAATGCAGCTATATCAATTACAGAAAGATTTATGGAAAGACTTGATAAACTTTTTGATTTGTTTACTTTCAATTGTAAAATTATGTTTTGCATAGAGATTAATTGTAAAGAAAATTGTGACAGAAAAGCGCACATTGAATGTGCTTGTAAAAAAGATCAAAAAATTCCTTTCCTTGAATTAAATTTTGTTAGATATCAAAGAGAAAAATCGGAACCAAAGGTTTTCTTCAGATAGGTGGAATTGATCACATTGAAACTAAGAAACAAAACAAAAGTTTGAAAAGGTGTTCAATAGAAAATTACGCATCACGAATAAAAAAAAAAAAAAAAAAACCAAGAAACTGCTGCCCTTATCGATGCTAAACTTATCACAGAAGGTAATACTAACTATATTATTGATCATAACGAAGTTAGACGAGCACAAGAAAAATTTGGAAAAGAGTTAACTTCAAAACTCCAAAGTGAACTAAACAATAATGGTTTGAGTTGCATTCTTTTTGACGATAGAAAAGATGACACTAAAATCTTTTTTGATGTGGAAAGTAGGAAATTCCCATGGCTAGTAAAAGAAGAACATTATACTGTGTGCTGTGAACCTGGTGGAAATTATTTATTTCACTTTGTTCCTGAAGAATCGAATGTAAAAAAACTTGCAGAGATAATTGCAGATCATTTAATTGAATGGCTTAAAGAAAGATCTTTGCATTTGACATTGGAAGCCATAGGTTGTGACAGTCAATATAAATACTGGATGGGCAGGAGGTTGAAAAAAAACTTGATAGGAAACTTGTATGGATTGTATGTGACCTACACACTGGGGAACTAGGGTTACGAAGTCTAATTAAGTTTCTTGATGGTCATACTAAGTCCAGCAACCATTGGTCAGGACCACTTGGTAAGATGCTGAATAATGCTATAAACCTTGAAATTAATCCACAATTTATAAAACTTTGTGAAGCTTCTCCTCTTATCCATCTTGATAATAAAATTATTAAAGATCTGACTACTGATCAGAGCTATGCATACCAAATTGTGACATCCTTTAAAACTGGACTTCTGTCCAAGAGATTGGCATTACTAGAAATTGGTCCTATATGTCATAGCAGATGGCTAACTACTGCTTTAAGATTGGAATATGGGTGTCTAATCATGGATTAACAGGTGAGCTTTTGAATAAGTTAAGAATGATAGTTGAGTATATTGTTGTTGTGTATGTTCCTAACTGGTTCAACATTAAAGTAAAGTTAAGCTGGGTGGAGGGACCAATCAACTTACTTGAACAAATGCAATTACTAAAAAATCAAACTCAGGAGTTAATTGACATTGTTTTACCCACTTTTAAAATATCAGAATGGTATGCTCATTCTGAATCAGTGTTGCAAAGTATGCTTTGCAGTCAAGTTGAAGATGAATGAAGAGAAGCTGTTAATAAAATAATTGAATTAAGAGGTGCTGGAAATGATGCACTTCAATTCGGAGATAGACCTTTTAAGATTAGAAAGACTCCCAATATCATCATGGAAGCAACCTGTTTGTCTAAACTTATAGACTAGAGTGACATCACAGAACCGCCTCTAACATGTAATTTATCAACTGAAGCAGATAAAGAATTTAATAATATTCTAATGAAAGTAACTAAGTGGCCCTCTCATGCACAATCTGTTGAAAGATGTGTAAAAATGACTTCTGAAAGTGTTTGTCATGTCTTTGGTCAAGTTTGAAGAGATACATACATTCAAGGTCAGATAGCTAGTAGAGAGCTTATGTCCAGTAATTCTAGTAAAAAATCTTTTAAGTTAATATATATATATATATATATATATATATATATATATTTATATATATATATATATATATATATATATTATAGTTATATCCAGTTAATATATATAGTTATATCCATTAATATATATATGCAGTTAATATATATAGTTTTATCCAGTTATATATTATATCCAGTTAAGTTAAGGAGCTTGTTTATTTATATATACTTGTATATTTACATGGGTATATATATATATATATACAGGGCCGGCGCGAGTAGGTGTCACGTGGGGGGGTGCCATTAAAACTTTTGCCGACTAAAAAAAAAAAAAAAAGAGGTCCTCGTTTTCCCCTATCGCGCTGGCCTTGTATATATATATATATATATATATATACACATATATATATATATATATATATATATATATATATATATATATATATATATATATATATATATATATATATATATATATATATATATATATACTTAAACAGTTAAAAATATAGATAGGTATTTTGAATTCAATAACGCAACAATGTTATTATTCCTGGTAAATATTTAACTAGGATTTTTTTCATAACTTGTATTTGCAATTTAATCAAATAAAACAAAAAAAACAAAAGATTTTTGTGAAAATGATAGGAGAGTCCATGTTTTAAATTATCGTGTTGTCCGTTAAACTAAATTTTGAAATATGCTTTTTTGCATACTATTAAAAATTTTGTTATCTAGATGATTTGGTAAATAACTTCTTCGGAGGTTACCAAAAAAACTAATTTTCAAGAAGAAAAACTGTCAACAAAAAAAAAAGTTTCAAGGTGAAAAAAAGTAGCTTAAAGGTTGTTTTTTTAAAAAAAAAAATTAGTTTCATATTTTTCATACTGAGTTACATGTCGATTTTCAAAGGTGAAAATCGACACACCCTAATATACATATATATATATATATATATATATATATATATATATATATATATATATATATATATATATATATATATATATATATATATATATATATATATATATATATATATATATATATATATATATAAATTTTGAATTTGTAAAATTTATTTTCAGATTTAAAAAATCCTTATCTGTACGTAACAGACGATGGAGACGATTATGTGTGGCAAAAGATTATTTTATGAAGTTTTTCATTTTCTGACTTCGTAATGAAACTTATTGGAATACACTTGTCATGAACATGGGAGGAGTATTGCCGGTACAAGCACAAACAATAATAAAACATTTCAAAGAACAATTTGTTATTTCAACGATTAGATTTGTTGTTTAAATGTATAAATGCTTATTGAATATTATTTTTATATATCATCCTAACTTCAAAATAATGCTTCATTTTTTCTATATGATAGTACTTTTGTAATATTGTTTTATAGTTCAGGGGAAATAATATTGAAACAAAAAAAATAGAATCTTTTTTTAAATAAAAGTAACATTGAAACAAGTAAAAATATTTTTTTTAAGGAATATAAATTCTTGAAACAAGAAAAAAATACATAATTTTAAGAATATAAGCTCTTGAAAAAAGTAAAAAAAATCTTTTTTTAAGAATATAAATTCTTGAAACATGAAAAAAAGTTCTTATATTAAGAATAAAAATTATTAAAGCAAGAAAAAAAATCTTATATTAAGAATAAAATTTCTTGAAACAAGAAAAAAGTTCTTGTTTTAAGAATAAAATTTCTTGAAACGAGAAAAAAATTCTTGTTTAAAGAATAAAAATTCTTGAAACAAGAAAAAAAAAATATTTATGAAAAAAAGTTCTTGAAACAAGAAAAAAAATTCTTATTTTAAGAATGAAAATTCTTGAAACAAGAAAAAATATTCTTACGTGGCGGACAAGTCATTTTTTTCTTGTTTTAAGACTTTTTTTACTTAAAACAAGAATTTTTGATTTTGCTGTGTATTGGTTCAAAAAGCGCTGAGGCTTTCCTGAGACGTCGCCTTATTTACAATGAACATAAAAAAGCCACGTATGTCGCAAGTGAACTGTATTTTCCCTAATAAAGGCATTATTGTCCGATTCCGGCCACCGAAACTCTCCACTGCGAGAAACCCTCCGTCTGGTCTTCTGCGCCATCTTCTGGTTTTCTGCGCTGCATCAAGCTTTGCTTTTGGGCTGCTTGTTGCTCATTGTATTGCATCAAAATCCGCTTCGGCCATCGACTCTAGCTTTCAGTCTTGCTCCAACAACATTTGTTTAAATTACAGTTTGCTTCAAGCGTTTTTAAGCAATTTTTTTTTTTAGGTCTAGGAATGCGTGTGGAGTTAGTAATTACGAAACAGACAACATAATTACATTCGATTTGAATTAGTGCGTTCATATGGAATCTATTATAAAAATTCATTAATTGAAAGCTTAAATAAGAGTTTAAAAAATGTGACCTCGCGGTAGAAAAGGGACCACATGGTGGGATCTAGTTTCTGAGAAAATCACGTTTAAATAAAGTGATCTGTGGTTTTTAAGTTTTCTGTTTTCATTTGTATTTGATAGATGATTATCAGACTATTAACTGAATTGATTATTTTTGTCATATTAACGTTCGTTTAATTCTATTTTCCAAAAATATTGCAAATAACATTTTCATTAGAATATAAAAAATCATAACTTTGGATCCAATTGAGCTATTTTAAAGATCTTGGTGTCATTTTGTTCAGTTTATTTAGCTTTTTTCTGTGGTATGAATAACTCTTTTTCCCTATCTGGTCCCTTTTCCAGGTAAATCTATAAATAAAAATATTAGTTTTTAGACTTTGATAATATTTTGTTATATACATATATTGTTAGGAACAAAATATAATTTAGTCAAAGTATTTTTACTTTTAATGGTGGATTTAATAAAATTCATATATACATATCTAACTTATATATTCTGAAATTGTATAATTAAATCATATCTTATACTCATATGCCCGTATAATTGTATTAACTAATCATTAAATTCATTCCATGGAATTGTATAATTGATTGCGGCTCGATTTGATTGATCATTTCTTTTTTTCTTTACTATTTTGTAAATTTACAGCTTTAAAAATTTACAGCTTGTTTGTACAAATAATATTGTTTTCATCTTACATACTTTTTCTATCCTTTTTTTATAAAAATTACTACTTTAACATTTTCTTTTTTCGATATCTTACCTCATCTGAAGCCATAAGGTTTAATTGTAAAGTTCCATTTCTAATGGTCCTGAATATATGATCCATCATTTAACGAGGATCCACCATGAGTTAGCCCGTCCGATTTCTTTGGTGCCCGAAAATTCTCTTAGAAGAAATGCAGACCTCATTATACTATGTTATGAGATATGCAGCAGGTCTGTCGAGAAAAATTACGGACACTGAAGAAAGCGGATAGGCTTCAGTGGATAGGAGGAAACGTTTTAAATTAATAAAACTTTTTGGTAATGTATTTGCTTTTTTTTTTGTTTGTTTTGCCTTTGCATTTGATTTTCAAAAACACATGCATACCGGGCCGTTTGTACAGCCGTATAATATGCATACAGGACCGTTTCAAGTCGAATAGAGTTCTGCGATAATTAAAGTGTAAACGTGATTGTACAGATTTTTATCACCTGCATGGGGAACTGTTTAGCCCCCAAACTCGCGGCTTTACCCGTGTGGCTTCAGCCCAGCAGAACTCCTTGTATACTCTCGCTCTCGATGGGTAATTTTTAAGAAAACTTCCTATATTTACAGCCCCAATCCTAAAATTGTGACTCTGACTTACCTGATTAATCTTTATTAAAAATTTAAATTGCAATCATTTCAAATATTTTCCCAGTCGGCACCGACGTAAAAAAGACGTCTTGTAAACGTCTTATACACGTTTTGGACGTCTTTTAAACGTCTTTTCAACGTTTTGGACGTCTTTTGAATGTTCAAATGACGTCTTTTTTAGGTCCGGTGACCACTGGGTTATTTACATATTTTTACTAAATTGACTATTAGTCAACTTAGTCGGTTTCAAATATGTGTTTAAGTCGAACTTTAGCTGACTTTGATCGACTTTAGAAAATATATTAGTCGCTTTAGTTGAAAGTCGAACTTTTCAATAGTCGTACAACACTAGTTTTTCTCAAACAAATTGAGGCGTACGCCTCAAGCGCATTGAGGCTTACGCCTCGCCTCACATAGAGGAAAACCGCCTCAATACGCCTCACGCTTTTTTAAACTTTGGGGAGGAGTAAATGGCGCCATTAAAATTTTTGCTGACTCATAAATAAATAAGGTACTTAAGGGGGGGAGAGGGAGGATGTGCTACACCGACCCCCCTCCCCTTCTCCCCCTATTTCCCCTATTATAGGAGGAGAATTCAAATCAAATTTAAATTACATAATTTAAATTTGATTTGAGATTTAAAATAAATTTTACTTTAGCTAGATTATTTCCTTTAAACATAAAAAATGTGGGAGATAAAAACTATTACAAATATTTTTAAGTGTTACTTTATAATACTTGTAAATATGTTTGTATATTTATTTTACTTAATTTATTCTTATGTACATTTCCTAATTTTCAAGTAATTTTTAAAACTTCTTAGTTTATTTTGTAGCGCACATCTTTTTACGGTGTGAAGTATTTTATTAGTTAATAAATGTTTTTTTGCTTTTATATGTTCTATTAAATAAATGAATTTTTGTTAAACAATACAAAAGTTTATTTTTTAAATAAATTTAATCGAAAAACTATTTGATTTTTACAAATGTACATATGTGTTTGTTGTAATGAATTTATTGCATTTGTAACTATAGCTTTATTAAAATATAATTAGGGCATTATCTGAAACACGAAAAGTCATCAATACGAAATTACTTAAATTTTCAAGGCTAGACTTTCAAAATACTGTGCATTTTGTTCTCAAGATGAAAGACATGAGGAATTGTTTAACTGCTTTATTTTTACTTGTTTTCAAGATGATGTTGAGTCAGGATTAGTATGAAAACTTGAAATAGTGTTTAAATTTTTGACATGTTTAAATAATTAAATTCATTTATTAACACAAAAAAAAATGTATCAAGTCATGTGAATGATATTTCCGCTTTTCAACTTTGTAAATGTTTGACTTTATTTCAGTAAATTTTTTGATTGTTATTATAAGCTACTATTTAAAATTTACCTTTAAAGTGTCATTTTCTTTTATTATGTATTATATTATTAAATTAAAATTATGCTATTAAAAAAGTCAACCAAAATTTAAAAAAGAATGGTTCATGACCGTATTCGTTATATATACAGCAGTTACAACAATTTTTATTTGTCAATTAAATGTATTTTATGTTTTGTTTTTTTGCTTTTTAGAATAATACAATGAAGAATCATTATTAAAACGAGTTAATTATACTAATTTCATCGATCGAATCAATATTGATAGTAGATTTAACTTTTTCTCTTTTTTGTTTATAATTAAATTATTTTTATAAATAATATAAGAAAAAGCAAATAAAAATTCTGCGCATCCTTTTATATAGCTAAGATATATAACTTGCTAAAAATATAAAAAAATAGCTTTAAAAGATAGAAGTATATCTATAGTTAAACTATTAAATTAATAAAAATAAATTTTTTTAAAATCTTCATTTAATTTTTGATTTTACTGATAAAATTCAAATTTGTTTGTTCTAATAATAATAATGTTTACTTTTAGATGTTCATAGATTTTGTTTGATGCTTTCATCTACGTTTACTAACTTTATGATGAAAAAAATGCTACTCGCTTTTTTAATCTTTACAAAATTTCAAGGTAAAATATTTATAAATAAATTGTATTTATTATTGAAAATTATTTTTGCTTTTATTTCTTCAGTCTAGACTGTTTTTTTTTAAAAAAAGATCCTTAAAACTATTTTGGGGTAGTAATGTCCCTGCAATATAATTTTTGTTCCTATTATTATTGTTCCTGGCCTGATTATGTTTGATTACCTAATAAATAGCAATTTATTAGGTAATCATAAATAACCAGGCCCGCTGGCAAACGTATTTTTATTACTGTACAATCACGGTAATATACTTATTAATTTTATATCCTTAAATTAGTTATAATTAACTTTTAAAAGATAAAACAAAAGTGAATGCAAATTGGCATAAGTGCATAGTTCAGACAGTCTAAACTGTCATATATGCGCTAAACGACTTGGTTTGAGTTTTATAAGTTTGAATTTATAGCAACTATAAATTCAAATTTATAAAACTTGAACATTGAGTTACCTTTAATTCTAAAAACTTCAACTAAACTTCAAGTAAACTTCAACCAAAAAAAAAAACAAAAAAAAAACTGTACTTTATTTGATATGGTATCAACAAAATATTATTATTACATTTCCTACATCTTTCTTTACAACTATATGTTGTAAAGAATTTTATAATTATTATTAACAGGTTTTCCTGAAACACATTTAACCATAGGGGCAAGTATTTTTTCTATTTTTGATTTAAGCTAAATTTAACATATAAAACATCATTCACATGTAAATGATGTTTTATATGTTATAAACATATAAAACCTATGAAACACTTTCCTGAAACACATTTGAGCTATGGTTTAATGTGTGTCAGGAAAACCTGTTTATAATAATTATAAAATTCTTTACAACAAATAGTTGTAAAGAAAGAAGTAGGAAATGTAATAATAATATTTTATTGATATCGTATCGAAGAAAGGTAAAGTTTTTTTTTTTTTTTGCTTGAAGTTGACATTTAAAACATACTATTAGTTCATCTTTTAATTTAACTTGTTTTTCAAATGTTTTTGTTTTTGAGTAATCAGAGGCTCTAATAACTCTGGTATCCAGGTCTAAATTTTATTGCGCGTGTCTAGAAATGATAGTTATCATAATAAAGCAATAAATTTTAACTAAACTATATATATATATATATATATATATATATATATATATATATATATATATATATATATATATATATATATATATATATATATATATATATATATATATATATATATATATATAAATACGTATATTTTACCTTCATAACACGGTCGAATAGTAAAGTGAGGGTCATTTTGAGTAAGCTTTTTTTTACATTTTAATCTATGCATGGTAGGAAGGTTTGAGATATTAGCTGAATTATCTTTTTAATTTTCAAAACTTTATTCTGGAAATATTCTTTTTATTTTAATTTGCGTATGTTGTTTTATCATTATTTTTAGATCTTAAATTGTTACCTTTCCTGAAGAAGCTAAAGCAAAACATTTTAACAAAATTAACGTGTTTTTTCGCATGATTAGGCATTCTAAATGAATCCTTCAAAAAAAATTAAACTTTTAATACGCATTTATAATATAGGCATGATACATCGGCCCTATTTATAATAAAGGCATTATACATCGACCCTGTTGATTAAATTTCAATGTTATAACCAAAATTATATTTCCAGTTCTTACATCAACGCGTTTGAGGAACTATCATTTCAATTATTTAAGCAGCCGTGGCGCAGTGGTTAGAGTTCTGGCTCAGAATCCAGAGGTTTGGGGTTCGACGCCAGCTCCAGCCCAACAAGCGACATTGGTACGGAAGGAGGCGTGAACTTCCCGTTAAATGCTCTCCCGCGGTGCTCTATGATAAGACCGTAAGGACTTCTGGGAGCACCAAAATACAAAAAAAAAAAAAAAATTATTGACAATTAACGACGCCCGTTGCTTTTTTGTTAAAATCGAAAAAGTATTAACTGAATTCTAATAAAAAGTAACTAAAATAGCACTAGTGGTAAGTAATAAAGTTTTTAGTTCTGTTTCCAATTTCACTTTTAAACTTAAAATATATTCTCATGTTTACGATTTTTTTGGGAGTTTTGTGTTAAGACTGGCCTTTTATCCCTAACCACTCCGACCTCAGGATATGGTTCGTAAAAGAATTTTTAAACTATTTTTTGTGTTGAACTATACTAGATTATAATTTATTCACAGATGTATGGTGAAAAAAAAACGTTGGGTGATTTTTTTTTAGTTTAAAGGATTTGTTAACTTCAAATTTACATTAGGTAGTGATGCAGTGGTCGACCCTTTGCCTTTTAAGCGAGAAGTTTCAAGTTTTATTGCTGCGCTCAATTTGTTCGATTACCGCGTTTAATTTCTTTGCGCTTCAGCCAATACCTATTTTATAATTTTTCCAAAATTACATAATTAATTAAAAAATCCACACAAAAAATTATTCAAATCGTTATTATAATAAATTATAAATTAAATGCCTATTTAAACCAAAACAAAGTAATGCGTTTTTTAAAAAATAAATTAGGCCGGGTGAAAAAAATAGCTTTTACTCAGTAAGTGGTCAGTTTTACCATGGTAGTATAAAACAAATGGAAGTTTATCAAGCCGCAAACATCAAAGCAATTTCAACAAAATTTCAAAAAACAACAAAATTCACTGAATTAATTATTATTAAAACATCAAAAAATAAACTGTTCTAGGTATATGCTGCAAAGTTTTAACCATTAGTAGTTACAATTATTTAGCAAAAGGTGTATTAAAACTCTGTAGTTAAATAGAACCGCTTGATTTTAAAAGCATATATTAGTTTAAGCTTCTTTTCTTGCTTCAAGTCATAACACAACATTTGATTAAAAAAACAATTAAAACAATTTTTAAAAAATTTTTTAAAGTTTCATTAGCTGTATATCATAATTCCATTCATTCTTGTAGTACTCCATTCATATAACATGAAGTTTATAAAAAGGTTATCGTTTGCCGTTTCGTTGCGCCATTATTAATATTTTTCTTGAATATTATTGAAAAACCTTCAAAATATTATCTTTTTAAATTATTATAAACGTGCCTATTTGCGTCAACGTATTAAGATTAAGCGTTTAAGTACAGTCTTGATGTCGTTTTCTTATAGTTTACGAAACACAAGGTTACAAGCATAGTCCCGAAGAATGTTGAACTTCCATTTGTTTTATATTTCCAGGATATAATATATTGTGGAAGTATATACCCAGACAACAAGGATATAATGGTCTCGCACTGGTCCTGTGTAGGTTGCCGCGCTGGGCCGGCTTTGGCTGCCGACGCTGGCAAAGCTCCGTTTTGCTCTAAGAAAATTTCATGGACCAGCCGTGGCTAGCCAGCAATAGCAAAACAGCAGCTAGTCAGTAAAGGACAAAAACTGGGAGAACAACGATTAGTCATTTTTACATCGTACGTGTGATTTTGTATTTGTTAACTAACTGGGTTGCCCATGGGATTGTTATGGATTTTCGTATTTAAAGTCCATAAAAATCCTTTTAGATCTCGTCTTCTTAATTATTTAAGTTGTTTATAGCAGAATCGACTGTAATTTTTTGCTTAAAAATTGGCGTATTTTTCATTAGTTTAAGGACAATGAAATGTATTGGACACGTGATTATTGACAAGTTTAATTAATATGAACAAATTTGAAAAACAGGCTTATTTTCAAAATATATTTACGCAATTATAATACAAAGATTTGATTCATAACCATTCGACAATGGTGCTTTCCTGCGATTCATATCTAATCATCAACATGATTCGTTATAAATTTCTGCTTCAATTTGTAACGTTAATGTCTTCTTTAGTGCTTGCATCCGTTTTAACTTTAATAAAATAAAAACAAACATTAGCACAACTTAATAGTTTATCACATATATACTTATACAATATAGTAACAACATGTATACAAATTGGTCACAACTTCTGAACAACATAGTTATCATGTTAAAATAAAAATTGTTTTTATTATTGACGAAAAAGTTCAATCCATTAACAACAAACCATAGTTACATAGACTTGAGTTAAGGATCTTTTTATAACTTTGTGAACTAAAAAATAATGAATATCGCAATGAAAATTTACAACAACAACCAAATGCAGGATACTTAGAAATATATTTATCAAAATATGTGGTACTTGGATTTTTATGGACCAAAATTCCATTAAAAATTTCATATCTTAAGATTTGACATTTCATGATATTTACTTTAATTCACAGCAGATTCTAAATAAAGTATACGACAGGCAATTTATCATTTTATTATAAATGGATAACGTTAAAATGTTGCCACAGTATAATTACAAATTAAAGCATCTTAAAGATTTTTTTATTTAAAATCTGTTTAAGCGGTTCTCGATGACAAGATCTTATGACCTTCTGTGAGTATATGCGTTCTTATTGTAAAGTCAACAAAATTTGTAACTCATCGTATGTATTTTATTCATTCTTTTATTGTAAAAGTTATTTTGAGTAAACAAAAAATAAATAAATAATTTCAAAATAAAAATTAAAATGCCTCTCAATCTTACTAAATGTTTTTATACACAGAAACTATTTTATAAAATACAGTAAATTTAGTCATTAGTAATAGTAAAAATAAGGGAAAAAAACTTTTCCAAAACTTTAACACTGAAAACATAAGTATTGATAACCTATTTGATTAAGTGTAAACTTACCAGACTTTGATGAACCATTTAACTTGAGATTTGGCATTTTTGTCTCAACATTATAATTGATGCCATAGCTTCATTAATATTTACAACATTTATGTGGTGGCACATTAATCATCACAAACAAACTCTAAAAACGAAACACCAATACTATTAGAATTGAATGCCATTTAAAGGGGGCCATCTTCAAAAAAAAAGAGTTTCTTATCACTTTTTCAACTTTAAAATTAAATAACTTAAAAAATAATTAATTTTGTGTTATTTTATTTGGTATATATATTCAAGACTATCTTGGGTCAATGCATAGACTTCCCGAATGGCGGAGGCTTTTTTATAACAAATTTTATAAATCAATTAAAAAAAAAAAGAAAGATAAAGAAAAATAAATGAAATAAAAAAATATAGAGAATGAAGAAAAGAAAGAAAAAAAGAAAAGAAAAACTAACAAAAAAAAGTTAAAAAACAAATCAAACAAATTAACAAAAGAAAAAAAAAAAACGAGAAAAGAAAAAGGAAAAACAAAAAACCAAAGTTAAAAGAAAACATTCGAAAATAGAAAGGAGTTAAAATAAAATTAAAAAATTGCTCCGTTTTTGAAGAAAGGAAAAAGAATATTTTTTAAACTTTATTATTTTTGACTGACGATATGTGTTTGCTTAATGTGATTTACTTTTTTATTTTAATATTGATATTTATTATGAAAACTCTATACTTTTCGTGACTAAATGTTTGTCTGTGTGACACTTTTTTATTTGTTAGTATTATTGAATAGTTTTTGTTTTGTTTATTTATTGTTATATTTAATTAAAGTATTTATTTTACTTTTATTGTTTTTATTATGATTCTTGATATTAAGATTATTATATTTATTAAATGATTGTACATGGTAGGTTGTTACGTTTTGTCAGTACATAACTGTTTGTATTCAATTCTTGTTTTAAAATTGATATTGATTTATTACCATATAATTTTCTTATTTTTCTTATAATTTTTAATTTATCATCATTATTATTAACATTATTATTTGTATTATCAATCCTATTTCATGGTATTTACTTAAGATTAGTTTTTAACTATTTGTAAATGACCTCGATTGTAAGATCTTTTATCAAAAAATGTATATTGATTGATTGATATTGACTAATTGATATTAAATCTAATAAATAAAATTATTTTCTTTAAAGTTTTTTCATATAAAATAACAAAATAAGAAAAAGCTGTGGAATGGAGTTTTAATATCAGAAATGCAGAAAGTTTGGAGCATACATACTAAAACAAAATATATACAAACGTATGCTACATACTAAAAGGAAATATATAAAAATATATGCTACATACATTTTTAGGAATAAGCTACATGCTAAAACAAAAAATCAGCTAAATAGCATCATTATTAGCAATTCTTTATAACTTTTAATAAAAGCGTTTTAAAAATAAAATTATAGAGAAAAAATGACTTTGAAAGTTTGGAATCAAGGCGAATCGAACACTTCTTGAAATATTTAGATAAAAGAAATATAACCCCATTAAGGAGTTTACATATACGGAAACATGTTATTATGATTAAACATAGTGCAATTTGTGTTTATATTTTAAAAGATTTATCATGAAAAACTCACTGATAAACCTTCCTCTTCACATTAAAAACTAGAAGATCAAGAGGTGATGTGATATAACTATGCAGAACTATTAATGACTAGGATGTAATAAATTGGCATAATTCTCCAATATTTATCAAAAATTCTACTACTAAAGACAGCAATAAATGATATATAAACAACTACCTAAAAAATCAAACAGTCAACATAATTTTTTTATAAATAGAATAGCCGAAAATCATTTATGACTAAAAGTTGTAAAAGCAAAAAACTTAATTATATTTTTAACACTCTACAATAAATATAAACAAAACTGTGAAAAGCTGTTAAAGACTGCCATCTGCGTTAGTTAGACTATACACTAATAATGTGTATCACAACTTTGTTAGTTTATTTATTAATTGTATTTATAAGTAAACAGTTTAACAAATTTATTTGAAAAAATAAATAAATAATAATTAAACTCCTACAAAAAGAAAATAAATAAAGTCAACAACAAATTCTTCAAATTATTTTTCTAAAAACACTTATATGTTCAAATCTAGATGCATAGACTTGGTAACTTTTCCTTTCTAGTGCTTTATATGTTAGTAATACTTAGGTATCCATTTTTTGACTTTAACAACTTGCTTAACACAATAACATTCTTGTACTATATTTATAAAGAAAATGTTATCTTTATATTATTCCTACTAAACTATAAGAATATAAAAGATAAATGTGTTAATAACACTCAATTATATTACAGAAAAGTTATGAACAGGGGCGGATCCAGGAATAATTTTGACTGTAGCAAAGAAAAAAAAAAAAAAAAAAAGGTCCTCAAATCCAGAGTACTGACACTCTTGACTCTCCATTACCAAAGAAGGGAGGGGGAAATGTGCTCGAATCCCGAATACGAGAAGGGGGATAAATATAAGGGGGAGGGGGCAGTAGCAGATTACATCTTTATTTTATATGCTTATACAATATGCTTATACCTTGGTGAGAAATTAACAAAACACATTTTCGGTACTACTACTATGTCGATAATTTTTAAAGCCTGTTTACACTTTTTGTTTTTATCGGAGACTCAAAAATTGTTTTCAAATTTTTAAGGCCAATTTTTGCAGATTTTAGGTTTGAGATATAAATGTTTTGTTGATAACAAATAAAAAGAATAAATGGGGGGTCTTAATAAGCTTATGGTGATGGGGAAAAATATCGGAAATTAATAAACAATAGGGGGGGGGGCGCGTTTATTAAGGACTCGAGTTATCAAGATAATGTTAAATGTGGGTGGATCCTATGATAATTTACTATCCAAAAATGATGGTTAACTATCTTCTCAAAATCAAATACCATTAATAAAATAGCAATACCATGACAATTAACGATTGTAAGTTATTCTTACCTTAATTGTGTTCAACATCCAAAACTGTTGGCTAATGATCAATAAAGTAAAGTTCATATCATGAAAATTTATTAAATTCAAACCATATTTTAACAGTATTCAAACTAAAACAAAATAATGGCAAAGATAGAACTACAAAAATATAAAGAAAAAAAAATGTCATATGAGGTAAAAAACTATAACTATTTTTTAACAAAACCTCATAACATAAAGTTAATAATAAATATGAAATATTTATTATATCAAAAAAATATCCTATTTAAATATTCCATCAGTAATAAATAAAAGTATCCTATATTATATATCTATCAATTTATATACATATTTATATACCCTATATCTATCTGTAATCAGTATAACTTTATAACAAGTATATCTATTCATCAGAGTTCAATATATTTTTAAACTCCATTCTTCGTGGAAATGCAGTCGCAAATTCATCTATAACAATATTTAAGTCAATTTCAACATCTCGATGAATGTGCAACATGGAAATTCCATTTAGGCAATCATCTGTCATAGAATTGCGCAAGGAAGTTTTAATTCTTTTCAGAGCTGATAATGATCTTTCACAAGTACATGTTGTAACTGGTACTGTGCAAAGGATTCGAAGTATAGTAGAAATATTTGGAAACGTATTGCCATCACATTTTTGTAGTGAATCTGAAATAGTTTTAGGAGCTGTTTCAGAGTGATTTTTCCAATATACTTTCCACATATCCAATTCAGCATAAAGATAACTTGGTTCTTGTAAATCATTATTGTATGTATGAGCAAATTCTTTTACTTTTTTCCTCCACTTCTTGTCAGAGATTAAATTTGATGGTATGATGACGAAACTATCTAGCAATGTTAAATTTTCTAAAGAAAATAAAGATTTTAACTGTGTTAGAATGTGATCAATAAAAGGAATCGAACAAGTTACTCGATAATATTCACTAATATCATCTACTTGATGATTATCACGTTGTGTTTGTTGTCCACATGTTCTTGGTTTAGATGGCAAGGTATAATTAGTTGCAGCTATGGTAACAGCTTCTTTATACCATTCTGAGTGTGAAGTTTCAATAGAGCTCCGAATAGATAAAAGAGTGTTTTTTAAAATTTCCACATCATCACGAGCTTTTGAGAAGTCTTGATCAACTTTTTGCAACATTTTTGTCAGTGATCTCGTATACCCTAATAACTTCCTGACTATGATTAAGGTGATGATAAACTTAAACGAACAACATATTGTCACATATGCAGAAGCATCACCTCTGGATTTGTAGTTCCATGTCTCATCTTCTTTAATACAAGTAAGAGATGCAATTATAGCTGGATATAATTCAATAAAAGCTTCAAGACCATCAATTCTTTCAATCCACCTGGTTCTACAAACATTTATTGTCTTTTGAAAGGATGATTTCGGACATAGCTCAACAATTTTTGTAGATAGATCTTCTAACCTCTTTGGAGAATTATTAAAAAAATCAGAGACAATCCTAACATGATCCATCATATCTCGAATTGAAGGAATTGCACATGCTTTGGCAACACACAGATTAAGTTGATGGGAATAGCAGTGGATGAATGGAGCTTTAGGAAAATCTTTTAAAATTAATGCTGCTACACCACAAAGACGCCCTGCCATGTTACCAGCCCCATCGTAACCTTGCCCACGACAATAAGATATTTCCAGACCAAGTTTATGTATACTTTTCTTGATCTTAGTTGATAACAAAACTCCAGTCAACCCACTATTGCAGGAAACAAATTTTAAAAAATCTTCCTTTACTTTGCAGCATTCATCCACATACCGAACAACTACAGCCATTTGTTCAGTTTGACATCTGAAGCTTCATCTGCTGAAATAGAAAAAAATTTTGCTTTCTTTATTCTGTTTGTCAATAGCGATCGAACAACACCTGCACAAATATCAATCAACTCATTCTGCACTGTCTTTGATCGATAAGTGGCATTTTCAGGACCATTTTTAAAATGGTCACTCAAGATCTTGTCACCGCATAATGCCATCAGATCTAATAAGCATTGGAAATTACCAGCATTATTACATTGCAAAGCAAGATGTTTAGCATCATCTCGATGTCCTCTAAGTGATATATTCTGCCTACAACAAAAAAGGATTGCACGTGATATTGAAAACAAAATTTGCCGATTTCTAGAAATATTATCAGATAGAAATTTATTGAGTTGCAAATTAATTGGAACGGTTTTTTTACTAATTACTGCTTGGAAATCAGGCATTATTTGTATGGAGGTTTTATGCATTGGTGAAGTGTTATTATGTGATATTATTCTTACATTTCCAACTGACCAAAACCGAAACGGATATTCATGAAATAATTGACTAGTTGAAGAAGCCTTTCCAAACAGAACACAAGATATACAGAATAACCCATCATAGTACTTTGAGTAACAGAGCCATGAAAATTTTTTGAACCAAGCAGGGTTACATTTACGACCATTAGTTTTAGGAAAAACATAGTCAGAAGGTGGTATCCATACGTTCAATAGAATATTACGCTTCTCTCGGTTTGATAATTTCCCTACTTTGTCTACAAACAAGCCAATATCAAACTCGTTGCAATCATCTTCTGTTGTTGCATTTTCACAATTTACATTTAATTTTGGAATTACGACTCCTGATATTGGTTTTTCAAATTTATTACTTAAAACCGAAGACGAACTGGATACTGGCAAAGGTTTATTGTTCACAGAAAAAAAATTATTAATACTCAATGATGGTTTGGTTAAATTAATTTTTTGAACAGCAGAACAAGGTATTTGAAGAAGTGAATTATTTGAAGGGCGTTTTTCACCAGTTACAACAATATTTTTTGAAGAATTTAAACTTGTTTGGGTACGAACTAAAATATTTCGAAACTCTGGCTGAGTGCTTATAATAGATACTAGAGGGACAAAATGATTAGGCTTGAAATAATGCATTTTTCCCATATGTGTAAGATTGTCTGGAAATTCTTTCTTTGATTCAACATTGTAAAGCAATAAGTAAATTATTTGATAGGGTTCATCAAATTTCTTAAAAGTCTGTGGGTACAATGTACTTCTAAATAAATATTCTAAACATGCATCTCCTGTAGTAGGATAAAAGAGTTTCAATGGAATCTGAAATAGAAAAAAAAAAATAGAAAAATAATAATATCTATATAATAAATAAAACAATAAAATTCAAATCAGTTTAAATGTTAATTTTATACAAATGAGAATATACTTTTAAAACATTTGAGATTGACATCACACAAACTAAAGATAACCTAACACCAGATTGAGAAATATTTAATGCTTCAGCCAAAATAGCATCAACTTTAGACTTTTTAGCTTCAAATGCAGTACATGCAACATTGGATATTCTTAACAAAAAAGCGGATCTTTCTGATCGAAAAACACCACTTAAATGCCCCAGACGAAAAACAGGATGCACAGCAAAAAAATTTGCATTCTTTTATAACTCGATTGCACAAAGCTTCCTAAGAGTTGTTGCTAGCATATTGTTTCCGATTAAAGCAATGGAGACAGCAGAAGATAAACAACTGCCATCTTGAGGAGTTCTGGACATAAGAATAAATTTATATGCAAAAAATACACACACAAACACACACACATTTTTTGACTATAAATCAAGAAGTTCTTTTGATATAGCAAATCTAGCACTAACTAAAAATTCTAAATATCTATTCATCCATTGCGTTAGTCAGCTGGACACCAAAAAAACTATAACAAAGATTTTACCTGACAGGCACCATTGAACATGTTTCTTCGTTTGTAAGTTTATCAGCATACAATCTAGCCAAACTATTACTTGCTGCAACATCCATAAAACCATCGGCTCCACCAGACAATTTATATAAAATATAGATTCCATCAGAGTTTTTCTGGGAGCGCTTGTTTAATTTGGCAGTGTTACTTAACTTAATCTGATCAATTAAAGAATGGTTGTTTGCTTTTAACGCTTGATAGAGCTCCATTGCACTCATTAAAAAAATTAATTAACGCATATTTTTTGATTTAGCAAAGCAGATTTTTGTTTTTTTGCTACACTTGCTACAGGTTCTCGCTTGATGATCTTTAGTCCTAACTTAAAACCTCCTTGTTAATAAAAAGATTGCATAGAAATAGGCATAATTTTTATAAAGTATCAGGGGGTATGTATAGAGTAGTTTGAAATAGTGACAACCTGACTTTTGCTACAGTTGCTACAGTCGATTTGCCATTTTATTTAACTCCCAGTCCATTTTAAGTTGATACGCTGCGAAATGTTTGACATTCTTTCAAAAATATTTGAGCATGTGAGACAAAACCCAAAAAACTTGGGTTTTTCATTATATTTCTGAATGCAATATTTCCGTAAGATAGTCAACTTGGCTCAGCTACAATTATGAATAAATTTTCGGAGCGCCGCGCCTTCACTACTTGCAACCTATCTTGTTAAAATTATATTCTTCTTTTGCATGAAAAAATGAATGTATATATCAAATATAAAAAAAAAAGAAAAACGACAACTAAGCTGGTTGTAGCAATTGCTATACTTGCTACAGCCTAGATCCGCCCCTGATGAATATGACATCAAAAAGATAATAAAATAAAGCAAAATTGTTCAAGTAATCTACGAAATAATATACATACATTTTATATTTCCTTTTCTATTAAACCAACATTTTTATCAAATTTTTTTTAATCAATATCAATCATTCTTCAGTTACCAAAATTTAGGTTTTATATTTCTTTAACTAACTTAGGTTTTAAGTTTCTTTAACAGTTTTAGCTTGGTGAAAAAAAATTAATTTAAACATTATATGAATTTAATAGTTATTTTTTGATGTAAACAATGTTGATATATCATGATCATTATGTTATTTGTAGCGTAACAACACAACCCGTACGAAACTTTATCTATTTGACAAAAGAATTAATTGCAATAATTTAGAAACTATTTTAAAAACTTAAATTTCTTTTTAAAAATATTAATTTTTAAAATTTATTTAGAAATTAACATATTCGCAATATAGAATTACCAAAAAGTGTTTTTTTTTTAAACAATAGTTTTAAGATATATTTGTATGCAAAGTGAAAAAAACGACTTATAAGATGGATGCAAAAATCTGCGCAGTAAACGCAAATGCTCTTGCTTATATCATTATTAATTTGATTTTTCACTGATGGGCCAGTATCGGCCCAATGTCTGTTGTTCTGCTTCGGCAAATCTTTGTTAGACCATTAATAGTTTTTTTGGTGCTACCCAGCTCAAGCAATTTTATAAAGGCTCGGCAATGGCTTCCCAAAGCTGGCAATACAAGAACCGAACTTTATCGGGCCTTTAAAGAATTCGCTGGCATTGGCTCAGTATATACTTGCTGTCTGGGTATATATATATATATATATATATATATATATATATATATATATATATATATATATATATATATATATATATATATATATATATATATATATATATATATATATATATATATATATATATATATAAAAGAAATAATTGTCTAAATCTTTATTGGAGATCTCTGCTAATTTAAAAAATATATTACAACTACAACTATATTTATGTAATCTCTATTTATAGTATAAAATATCTAATTAATTTATAATGAGTTCACAAAATAAACTTTTTAAAGGAAAAACATTTTCCCTAGCTAAACCATAAGTTAATATTCGATAACTATAACTAAATAGTTATAGTTATAGAATAAGTTGAAAAATTAACACAACTTATAAACTATGTTTTTTTAAACAAATTTAAAAATATTTTGTATTCACGCATGGGTTAAAGTCCAATAGACGTCCGAGCACGTACTATTTTGGACTTGGTTGTCCAAAATCGTCGAAGTACGTATTTGGACGTCCATTGGACATCTAAACACGTACCATTTTGGACTTGGACAAATGGACCTAAACGGTAATTACTATGGACGTTCAAGAACGTCATGTGTCGATTGGGTAGCATTATTTTGTTACTTCTTTGATACAATCTATTACTTCTTCTGTTATTAAGGTCTTTCTTCTGAAATTTTTTCGAATCCATTTCCAAAATGTTATTTTTTTATGTATGTATAATTGTATGTATAATACAAATATAAATAAATGTATATATATATATATATATATATATATATATATATATATATATTATATATATATATATACATACAGGGATATATATATATACACACAGGGATATATATATATATATATATATATATATATATATATATATACATACAGGGACGGCGCGACTAGGTGTCACGTGTCACGTTTTTAGTCGGCAAAAGTTATATTGGCACACACCCCCCGTGTGTGCCAATATAACTTTTGCCGACTAAAAAAAAAAGATCCTCGTTTTTGAAAATTTGCTGATTGCAACGGCGACATTTGCCGACTGACTGTCTAAATTTACCGGCTAATTTATTGACAGGATCTACATTTGCCGACTAACTAGTCAAACAGGGTCTAATTTGCCGACTAAAGGTCACCCCACACCCCTCTTTGCGCCGGCTTTGTATATATATATATGTATATATATATATATATATATATATATATATATATATATATATATATATATATATATATATATATATATATATATATATATATATATATATATATATATATATATATATATATATATATATTTATTTATTTATTTATTTATGTATAATTAACTTTAAAAAATAGGATATTCGGCATTTGTTCAGTTTCCTCTGGAAACATATTGGAACATTTCAAACTTAGGTTGGAACGTAGATACATCAGAGTTCCTGTGTCAATCAAACAATAATCCTAGTTGTTGCAGTTGTAGTAGTACTTGCTTTTTATATAAGACTTGCTGCATTGATATTTATTGGAATAAAAGTGATCCACTTCCATTGGTTGACTAGATGAATAATATTGTAGAAACATCAAAAGCTGTAAAAGACACAGTATGTGAAAGTTTAGCATTTATTGACTTGAGCCAAGGTCACGTTAGTAAGAGTTATATGATGGTTCACTCATGTTTAATGGAAGCAAATATTGAAGATAAAAGTCAGTGTACCAACATAAGTACTCAAGACTTATTTGAAAGTATTCCAGTCATAGGATCTGATAACGTGCTTTATAGAAATGCTGCATGCGCAAAATGTAATTTTGCAAGTTACCAAACGGTTAATATGACAATACTCTGTAAAAAAATAGCATCTAATAAAGATTTAAAAACAACTATGAACCCTGAAAATAAAAATAAATGGTCAGATATTTTAGATGAGTACGAGGATTGTACTATTAGTATTGAGGAAAACAAAGATATCAAAAAATACATACTTGCATGCGATTTAAACTCAAAAACCGACTTTTTAAAAAATTGTTCATATGGAAATCCGTATTACGATTTATGTAATTCATATTCAGGAAAACTTTTTTAAAAATACAAAAATATTGACTGCTATAGATGTGCTAACAACAATTTGGAAGATCTAAATGAAGATGACTTTATATGCTTAGAAGCGAAAGAAATAGAAAACGGGTCTGCTAGTGGTGATGATGATAATGATGATAATGATGGTGATAATGATGGTGGTGATGATGATGAATAAGAAGAAGAAGAAGGTGAGGGGGATGAATTTAGTTGGGCTGCGTTAATTAATATCAACAAAGGTTTAATAGTAAAAAAGTCGTTTGATTCTAACTCTCCTATTAATGGTAACAAATGCGATGATGATTATTTCTTCGATACATTTACTCATAAATGTGAAATAAGTAAAAGAGAAAATAAAAACTTAAACTCATCTGAACCATTTGGATTAAAATGTCACTGGAATAGTTATTTGCTCAATACTGACACAGAAAGTTTCGATAATTGTTTATTTTCACAACAACCCGCGTTATTTGTGTTTGTAAATGAAACTACCAATTTAACTGCAGAAAAAGAAATATTTTTGAAAACAATAAATTCCTCTCTCGTTATCTCTTCGAGTAACTTAAAAAAAAAAAGTTATAAAATACTTAGAGCAAACGAAGCTTTTACATCAGAAAAACTACAATCTTTTCGAATACATCAATCGACCATTTTTAGTTATGCAACTTCGGTGTTCATTTCGTCAATAAAATATCAAGAAATCACCGAAATGTATGGGTTTGACTTAACAAGAAGTTATAAAAAGAAAAGAGTTTGTGCGCAGCCAGAAACTAGACAAGTTTTTGATAAAAACTATTCTGCATCATCTTTCAACTCCGTTCATTATAATATAACTGATGAGGAGGTAGTACTCTGGATTGATATTGCACCGTCTGGAGTAGAAAACAAATATATCAGTTACTGCAAAGTTTTTCATTTACAACAACAGTGTTCTTACAATGTAATCAAAAATTATACTTTAGATTCAAATTAAACAATTATCAACTACTTCAACGGTAAACGTTTTACTTACCGTCCAAATGAATACATTCCACTTGCAAATGGTGTTGGAATATGTAAAGAAAGTGACAACAACATTGCTTTGAAAAGGAAAACTAAAGTTTTGAAGGTTGCAAATATTGTTTCAAAAATTGTAACATCATCAAGTGTACTGTGTTATTTAGCAATCATAATTGTTTACACTTATTTTAATGAACTTAGAACGTGGTCTAGTGTGACGTCAACAACTTTATGTATAAACTTGTTTTTTGCTGATTTTACGTTCCTAATTTCAACACAATTCAACAAAAATATATTATGGTGCAAAGTATTCTCCATACTTTTACATTGGTTTCTATTGGTAGCTTACCATAGTCTCCTCATCTTAGCAATTGACGTGGCTACTACGTTTGGTTCTTATAATCATCAATTTTCAAAACGGAAAAAGTTAATTCAATACTGTATTGTTATTTATGTTATACCATCAGGATATTTGTTTATAAATATTATTTTGGAAAAAACTGGTGTTGTGTATATAGGTTATGGAGATAAAGTTTGCTGGATTGGAGGATTTTATGCGAAGCTTTTCTCTTTTATAATTCCAGTCGTAGTTATTATTTTAACATCGTTAATAAGTTTATTATTTACCGTTTACCAAATCACATTGTCAGAGAAAAAAAGCAACAAAGTATTTGGAGAAGGAAGGACATTTCAAGTGAATATTGCTAAAGTAACTTTAAAACTCACATTAATACTTGGAGTAATTGAGTTACTTGGTTTTGTTCAAATAAGTAAATCATCGTTGTCAAAAGGAGAAGAGATCTTTAATACCGTATTTGAAGTTATATACATGTTTTTTAGATCTGCAAAAGGAATATTGTTGTTTGTTGCTTATATTTGTACTCAAAAAGTACAAAAACTAATTACAAAATCTATTCCTTGCATTATAAATAAACGTCAAGGTGCTTACACACGCGAAGAAAAACATTCTTTAACAGCTCTAAGCTCAGTGTCATAATAAATATTTTTTTAGTCAAAAATGAATTCTTACAATAGAAAAAAATAACAACGAGGTATAGAATATTGTAAGTAACAAAAATAAATATATGCATTTATAGAGTTTATATTTTTGGATTTCTATTTTAGTAATATTAAATACATTTTTAATTTTACTATTCCTGGTGAAATTTTTTATTTATTAAATTTTATAAGACCTTCTTTTTAAGTAGTCGTTGTTGTTCTTTATTTTTTTATTATTTAATTGTTTTTTACTATTCTAATAAAAGTGTTCCTTTCCAAATTATATATTTAATTTACAAAATGTAATATAAAATATAATAAAAATTACCAAAAACATTTATAATAAGATATTTAATAACATACAGACTCGACAGTAAAATCGTCGAGAACATCGTTAGCGCAAAAAAGAAACAATAAAAAGTAAACGTTTTCTAATAAGTTTTAGAAAATCGAGAAAATTTTTGTTTATTTTGTGTATTTCTGATACGGAGTTTATCAGTGAATACGATTTTGAAAACTATTTATTAAAATAAGAATTTGTTCTCGAGATTTAAAACGTTTTCAACTAATAAAATTGATTTGCTCATAGGAAACACTCATAGGAAATTATTTTTAATAAGAATTGTATGTTATATTGCATATTATCGCTCTCATATAAACTTTTCAAATACTTATTGTCATCTAATAAACTTTTTAGATTATGGGTAAATAATGAAGAGGAAAAAAAAGTACTAAAAGTGAAAAATGAGGAAGACCTGAAGGAAATAGATATATCAGAAATTTTGTAAATGATTCAAATTTTCTAAATGATTCAAATTTTCTAATAGCTTTTGTATTAAGTTTTAAAGCCGACCCATTTTATTCCGACACTTCATTAAATTTATCCGACACTTCATTAGATTTATCCGACACTTCATTAAATTTGTCTGACACTTCATTAAATTTATCCGACACTTCATTAAATTTATCCGACACTTAAATTTATTAAAAATTCAAATACCACAACAAAATAAAAACATATTATTGTGTTGTTGACGTTGAAATTTTTATTTAGTGTCATTAATCAAAAAAATTTCTACTACCAAGTGTAAATCTTTTACTTTGTTTTTCCTAAAATAAAAGCTTCTGCTAAATTTTACACATTTTTTGTGTAAAATTTAGCAGAATGAGATGAATAAATTATATACTTCAAAGACATGCTCTAAATAAAAAACATGTCAGTAATACAAAGTCATTCACAAACAAATGAACTCTTGTAAATAACAGAATAACTTTTTTAACGCGTGCATAAGGTCAGGATTTTTTGGAATATATCTTAAATGAATATTCTCAAACCAATGACTAAAACGAACTTACAACAAAATGTTTAAATATGTCTCTGATTGTGTTGAAAACTTGCAAAGGAGACCATGGTTGATGCTGTTAATGACACTTGTCAATCTTCTTCAAGTATTGTTGATGCTTCGGTATTAGTTGATGAAACCTGACAAGACTGTAATCCATATAATGTATTCATGTAATGCATTTCAAGAATAGAAATTATCATATTTATGTAAAATAAACTATCGTGGCTCTACTCCTGTTATGAAAGTGATTGGTGCGCAAAATATATTTATGAAAGTGATTGGTGCGCAAAATATATTTCGCCGTTTGATTTCATAAGATATGAAAAGTATTATAGTAATAGCGAATTTATACTGGTATAACGGTGTGTAAATTGGAATGAACAGAAGCGTATTGGCAGTTGATTAAAAAATTTAAAAATAAATCTGTTAAAGCTGTAACAGTTTTTAGACTGCCAACAAAATTACTGTGATATTACTGTTAATCAATCGGCCAATGGTTTAAAGTGTACAAAAAAGACCATACTTTTAACATGTTTCTTGTTGCATTCAGTTCAAATTAACCGACATCCTCATTGCTATAATGCTATTAATAAACCTACAAGTCAGGTAATCCTAACGAATTTGAAGCCACTCTCAGACATCACTCTTTTTAATTCAGTATAACATTTTATCTAGAAATGTGGTTCAGTAAGTTAGAGCGTAAAAAACGAAACTTTAAACTTTTGGACTAATGTGGGATATGTCCGCCAAGCCAGCAGACGTATTCTACAGCAGCACTGTTAAAACCTTGTTAAGTTTTGTTTTTTTTCTTTCAAATTAAAGGTTTGAGACTTTATTTAGTCAATTTATTAATGCAATATATATATATATATATATATATATATATATATATATATATATATATATATATATAGACAGCCGCGTATATATATATATATATATATATATATATACATATATATATATATATATATATATATATATATATATATATATATATGTATGTATATATATATATATATATATATATATATATATATATATATATATATATATATATATATATATATATATATATATATATATATATATATATATATATATATATATATATTATATATATATGTATATATTGCATTCAATTTGTAAAATAATATTTCAAATTTCTCATTTAAACAAAGCTTACAAATTTTTGACGCAGGACTGTATGATTTACAGCGTTTAATTATATTCCATTTGATTGAAGATGTAAAACTATATATATATATATATATAATTTTACATCTTCAATCAAATGGAATATAATTAAACGCTAAATTATATATATATATATATATATATATATATATATATATATATATATATATATATATATATATATATATATATATATATACATATATATATATATATATATATATATTAGAGTTATGACTTTTTATCAACCTATGCTCCTGTACTGTAGTTTGATGAACTTTTACCTAAAAAGCACGAAATGAATTATTATTTGCATATCTTTTCTAAAAAGTTCATCCCGCCTTTGAAAAATCGATTTTGACGTAAGTACTACCATGTATTCAAATGTATTTAGAATGTCATAGTCATGTAATACAATAAATTTTCAATCCAGCAATAACTCAGATCGTTGACCTTGCTTGTAGCATAGATGATTAATAAATTTCCTCCATAACTTTGATTGCGCGCTTTGCGCATTGATTACTTCTGGGTATCTGTAGTATGGAATGCTCTCGCTTTCAGTGATTTTTTATGGTCTGCCCAGCCAAACGATATAAATCAACATACCCTCTGTAGAACTGTCCTTGTTAAAGGAGTTAAAATGAAGGTTAGGATTGCTAGTATAGCTATGGAGTTTCATCTTTGATTGCTAATGTTGGGTATTTTCTGAACCCTGATCAATGGAAAAAGTTCTTTTACCTCAAAAAAATGGAACACTCAAGTGAGATGAAACAAAAATTTCATTTCATCTCTCGAGCCTAATGTGTCGAGAATTACTTCTGTTCCGTTATCAAACTGTGAATTTCAGTTGTTCGTACTCCTTTAATAGTTGAGATACAAATGGATATTCAATGTTTGGCGATTGTGTTTTACTTCCAAGTCCTTCATCCATCACCAAACGAAGTATTCTATCAAATATATGGTATTGACAACTGATAAACCGAGGTTTGTATATATATATATATATATATATATATATATATACATATATATATATATATATATATATATATATATATATATATATATATATATATATATATATATATATATACATATATATATATATATATATATATATATATATATATATATATATATATATATATATATATATATATATATATATATATATATATATATATATATATATATGTATATATATTTTTGGTCGAAGGAAATGGTAGCGTCCGATAATTTGCTTTTGGAGAAGCATTCTACACTTTTCTTCTAGTAAATATTATTCCAAAGAACCGTTTCTCTTCTTTTATAAGAGTTTTCAAGTTTTACCAGATTATTGATTTAGACCTTGTTCTTCTGAATGCTATTATCGCTAGGCTTGTACGACGCCATGTTTTTCTACTGTAATAACTATAAAATTAGATAAGTAGCTAAATATAGTAGGGCGGGTCATTTTTCAACTTTTTTTAGTAAAGGCTTCGGCCATATGATTTTTAAATGTTTTGGCCCTTATATAAAAGTAATCCAAAAAAAAAATTAATTTTAGGTTTTCAAATTTTGACCTAAAAAATCGAGGTTTTGGATAAAAAAACGCTATATACGCGGCTTGCCGCAACTTTGGACCGGTTGCTCTAATTGACGCAAACTCTTTCATGGAATCCTTGATCCCAAATACCCCTATTTATACACCTAGATATTCATTTTAGCTTCAAAACTTATATTTATAAAAGTTTACAAAAAACGTTATTTTTGATATATTTTGCTGGAATATCTTGCGTAGTTACAATAAGATGTTTTGGTTAAACTTCAGTTTATTTAGTAAATTATATGAAAAAACTCATGAAATATCATTCATAAGTTGCTGCATTTGAATTGCCGCATTTTAAACCGTTGCTCTAGCATCTGAATTTGCTGCATTTTAAATGCTGCATTTGAGTTGACACGTTAAATCTACAATAAATATTGTTTATAAACTATTGATTACTTTGAGTTCTTTATCGATGGCTAAACGAACACGTAAAAATAGTCAAAGTTGCAAACTAAGTGTTATGATTGATTTTGCAAGTGAGTTTTTAGATTCTGAGTTACCCACATTAAGAGATGTTATAAAGTATGGTCTGCTTCTAAGAAGAGATGAAAACTGCAAAGCAAATGCAAAACTTAAAGATACATGCCAAAAGGTTTTCTCTACAATTGTTGAAAGCGAATCCTAAAATTCCTATTGTGACGGACAAAGTGGGTGTTCATAAAATAATAAAAGCATGGAAAAAAGCTACCAATAGTATTAACTACAGGTGTAAACCTGAAATTATTTCTAAGTTTAACTCTACTCTGGACAAGCTATTTGATATAGTAAAGTGCAAGTGTGACATTGTTTCTTGTGAGGAGGCAAGTTGTAATTCTTGTAATTTTAAAAGCGCATATTTCTTTTCAATGCAATAGAGAAAACAAAATTCCTTCAACAGAACTTTGGAACAAAAAGTAGTATGCAAATGGGTGCTTTGGATTTTAAAGAAACCAATAGACAAGAAAAAAATAATAAAATAAAGGCCACTGGAAAAAAGGAGCCACAAATAGAATACCTATCTTTTCATTCTCAAGAAAATGAAATCAAAGAAACAATTGATAATATTGCGAATACTGAAGATATTGTTTCTGACAATAGTTTTGAGTACATTAGTAGGCAAGTTTCAAAAAAGAAATTGAATATAGAAGAAGTTGCATTAGCATCAATAAAATATGGGGTATCAAATTGAGCAACAGCTGCAATTTCAATATTAGCACTGAAAGCAGATAAAGAAGCAGGTTTTCTTTAAAAAAAAGTGTTTGACAGTGAAATAGTGACAGATCATAAAAAAATATTGAAAGATCTAAATTGAAAGTGACGAAACAATTAAAACCTGAAAATGATATTGTTGTAAAATATGGAGTTCATTGTATTTGAGACAAAATGTTCTTTGATGGGAGAAAATGGAAATTTTCACCACAGACATGTTCAAGAAGGCCATTATTCGGTTTGTGCAGAACCAGGTGGTTTATATCTGTACCATTTTACAAGTGATAAAGAAAACCGATCTGAGTGTAATACCCCAGCAGAGCACATAGCAGAATATATATATAAATGGATTATTGAACATGGGGTAGAATCAACTCTAGCTGCTGTAGGCTGTGATTCTATCAATCTTAATACAGGTAAATGATTGATAATAAATACAGGTAAATATTTAATATAAATGTCATACATGTATTTAAACACAATTATATTTTAGGTTGGAAAGGAGGTATCATTCATTTTTTAGAAAAAAAACTTCAAACAAGACTTATTTGGATAGTTTGCGCTTTGCACACAAATGAACTACCCATGAGGCACTTAGGGTGGAATGCAAGAAGCGAACTTGAGTCAAGCTCAACTTGAACTTTACATTATATCCAATAGCGACAGAGTATGGGTTGTGTTGGTGTATATTCTGTATTACGGTTTGAAATTAAAGTAAGAAATGTTTATATGTAGTTTCATAATCGCCTATTTAGTTTTGAAAAATATATTATTATTGTTTAGGTAAAACATTAATGGACCAACGGACCATACCATATTATCAAACAGCTGGAACTTGTCCAAAAAATGAACTTAAGTATTCAACAAGCAGTTTTGCTCTATGTTAGCTTCTCTGCCTGGAATGCTCATAGTGAAACTATTCTACAAGCTCTACTATGCAGCAAAGATAAAGAGGAGAGGAAGTTTGCAGTGATTAAAATACTTTTAATTAGGAGTTCGAGCTCCCTAGGAATTATTGCTGTTAGACCAAGAAATATCTCAAATATAAGTACTAATGTTGAAACTATTATCGAATTGATTGATTGGAGTAATGATATTTACGAACTTTTGCTCACATGTAAGATTGGTAAAGAAGAACTTATTAAGTTTTTAGAAGTCCTAATGGAAGTTCCAGAATTTCCTGTACATGGGCAATCCATAGAAAGAATTGTGAAAGAAGTTACAATATCTTTTAGTATAGTTTATGGACAGGAAAGGCGAGACGAATTTATAAAGGCAACAACAGCTCAAAGAGAACTTCCTGTTTTAGAATCTAAACATAATTTGCTTAAGCTTTTTTAAGCTATAAGTTTATATTTATTGTATATTTAGTAAAATTATATTTACTCTTGCATTATGAATGATAAATTGGTAAATACTGCTATAAACAATAATTAATGATTTTTTATGTTTCTAATTTGTTGTGCCTCGCGTTGTGGTTGAGAAATCCTTTGAAACTGTTTTGCTATATTACATTCACATAACATTGTTATGGAAGATATTACAGCAAAGTATATTAAAAATAACGATTTTCGTAAACTTTTATAATTATAAGTTTTTAAGCTAAAATGATTATATAGATGGCTAATTAGGGGTATTTGGGATCGAGGATTCCATAAAAGATGTTTTTGAGTCAATCGGAGCTACCGGTCGAAAGTTGTGGCAAACCGCATATATAGCGTTTTTTACCCAAAACCTCGATTTTTTAGGTCAAAATTTGAAAACCTAAAAATAAATTTTTTTTTTTTAGATTACTTTTATATAAGGGCCAAAACATTTAAAAATCATATGGCCTAAGCATTTACTGGAAAAATTTGAAAAATGACCTGCCCTAATATATAGTCTAAAATGTTCTAGAATATTCCAGAATGTTCTAATATGTTTTAAAATGTTCCAAAATATTTTAAATTGTTCTAGAATGTTCTAAATTGTTCCAGAATGTTTTAAATTGTTTCAGAATGTTCTTGGGTGAAATGCAATTAGCAAACTTGAGTCAAGTTCGACTTGAACCTCAATAGTGGCAGAGTATTTTTTGAGGGGAAAACCCATACTCTGTCGCTATTGGTTATAATTGTAAAGTTCAAGTCGAGCTTGATTCAAGTTCGCTTCTTGCATTCCACCCCTAAAGTTTTCTAAAATATTATTTTGCTTTCTAAAATTAGTTTTAGAAGTGGCAGTGACAAGATGAAATAAATGACGAAACTTAATTTGAATTGCGGGATGACCTTTTTTTTACAACTGAGAGGAATTGAACATGTTTTCAATGTTTTCTAATAAAATTTCATCAATTTATGACACAGGAAATTAGTTTTTTTTTTAAAAGTCAAAAAGTTATAACCATAATATATATATATATATATATATATATATATATATATATATATATATATTATATATATATATATATATATATATATATATATATATATATATATATATATATATATATATATATATATATATATATATATATATATATATATATATATATATATATATATATATATATATATATATATATATATATATATATATATATATATATATGTAAAAGCGTAAGAGCAAAAACCTTATTTACGTAATTAAAACAGTCCATAAAACAGTACTGGTTTTCTAATAGCCTAAGTAAGCTCTATAAACCTGCACTTTTTTATTATATTTGATGGTACTTTTAGTGCAAAAAAAAAAACGATTTTTATATATCAAGTCACAAAATAAGCAAATAAAGTGTTGTAGAGAAGAAATTACTGACAATAGAATTTAAAAAAATCATAAAGTCTAAATATTTTTCTATTATTGCTGATGAAACCTCAGACAGTTCAAACTTCTTGGATCATTAGATCATTAGTAAGTGGTTTTGGTGGAGAATCAGCATCTTAACAATTTAAGAAAATCTTCTATTCAATATTTTTTTATTTTTTTATTTTGCATTATTATTCGCATATATATATATATATATATATATATATATATATATATATATATATATATATATATATATATGTATATATATATACATATATATATATATATATATATATATATATATATATATATATATATATATATATATATATATATATATATACATATATATATATATATATACATATATATATATATATATATATATATATATATATATATATATATATATATATATATATATATATATATATATATATATATATATATATATATATATATATATATATATACATATATATATTTATATAAATATATATTTATATATTTATATATATAATATATATTTATTAGCTTGTTTCTCCATCAGTAGGATCATCAGGAAGCATCTTCCTGATGATCTTCCATATAATTAAAAGTACTTGTTCTCTACTTTAATTTTCAGAAGCTTCATCAGAAAAATGTTTAAAATTTTTAAACACTTTTGTTATTAACTTCTCTGAAACACTTTTTTACCAGATAATATGGTGCTTTAGATATGTAAGAAACGTTTTTTCTTGATAATATCTAAGCTGATCATGAAGAATTTTATCACCAGCATAAACACGGAAATGTTACAAACACTTGATTTATTAAGAAAACTGCGTATATTTACAAGAGTCGAGAAATTTTAAATATCACAATAAACTTTAAATATTTCAGGGTGAAAGTTAGAAGGTACGTCCGACTGTGTTTGTTCATAAATAAAATCGATTACTTAAAATTTAAATATTGAAAACTAAACTTAATAAAAAGCTCAATCACAGAAAAAAATAATGTAGGTACGTCCATTGTTTTATTTTGATATGTAATAACTATTAAAATATATTTCACCTCCTGATTATCGCTAAACAATGGATTTTGACTAAGATTTTACTTAGGGTGTACTACTTAGGGTACGTCAAAAAATTGTTATAAGTAAAGAAATTAATATTTTGCTTCTAATAACAGACAAACAAAAAATTTAAAAACGTTTTTTGTCGTTTAACAAAATAA
>NC_061170.1:5404636-5465285 GCF_022113875.1 Hydra vulgaris
GTTTTACTATGAGTTGATTTTATGTAAACGTAAACGTAAATTCTATTATTTGAAAATATATATTTATATATATAAGCCTCTAATATTTAGAGCGACTCTCATAATTGAAGTGAAATAAGAACAAGTTGTTAAAACCTGGGCCTCAAAACAAGTGTTTTTTATTAAGATTTAAAAAAACATAAATATTTTTAATTAGAATATATTGATAAAAAAAAAAAGAAAAAACGTTAAATATTATTAAATATTATTTTAACAAAATGTTTTTTAGCAATAAAATAAAAAATATTAACCTTTACTACAAACGAATATTATTTTGAAAACAGAAATAATTGTAATGCAATTATTATATTACAATACTAATAGTATTCATAATATAGACCATATATAGACCATAATACAAACCATAGTATATACAATCTAATTTTTTCTACCCATTCCTCTTGTTAATAACCTATTTTTGTTTCACGTGGAAAGTTGTTGTAACTGAGTATCAAAAAGTTTTTTAATCGCTTCTGTAATTTCTATATTTATTTTATATTTATAAATGCATTCATAAAAATATATTTATATTCGTCATCTATGGAAATTAATTTATAAAAGTATAAATATTTTGTATAAACATGTTTATTAAACTCACGAAATATCTAATTAAAATACTGAACCTAATATCAGTGCCCTTTCGAGCCTGTATGACACAGAACTCTTGGCAACCATTGAAACCCTGGTAATGTAACTTAACTCAGAGTATGTTTCAATATGGTCGAGCGGTTAGCGCGTCGACATACGGAGGTGGAGGTCGGAGGTTGGAGTTCGAGTTCTATCGTCAGATCACTTCTTTTTTGTTTTAACATTGATTGTTACGATTGAACACTTTTAAAAAAATAATGTAATTGTTTTAAAAATTAAAAAAAAAAAAAAATTAAAAAAAAGCAATTTTTTTGAACACACAGGAGGTTTAAATAAAATGTTTTTATTAAGAACATAATTAAAATTTTCAATTTTATATTAAAAAAAAAAACATTTTTATCAACTTAATTATTTTTAACTAAGTTTCTCAAACACTTTAACAAACAAAAAGATTTTAAAAAAAGCTAAAAATTCTTAAAACATTAAAAAACGGGGGATATTTGTTGCGTATGTGTCATGATTGAAATAGTTATGTTATTTTAGTTTTACATTTCAAGTTTTTATTATAATTGAGTTTGTGCAACAAAAATGAGTATACAACATGTTTATGAATAGAATATAAAATCTATAGAACTGTGAAGTTGTGTTGTTTTGCATTTTAAATAACAAAAATTAAAAAATAAAGCAAGCTAATGATTTAAACTTGCCTCGCAGCGATCTCGACTTTTTAAAACAGCAAGGGGGTTTAAAAAGTATGTTTTATATAAAAACATAATTGAAAATCCTAATTTTATACCTAAATTAAACTATCTTATTAAATTAAATACTTTTTAAAATAATTAAAAGTTAAAGTTATTTAATATTACAACAATATACAAATTTAGAGTTTTACAGCTATTTTACCACGCTCCCGTTAAACACTCTAAACCGAGTACGCAACAACGACAGAATTTGGATAACCATCAAAATAGTATTATACTCCATTATTTTTTGGCTTTATATACTTTTTGACTGATCCCTAATCTAAACTTTTAAATAAGGGATCGTACATAAATTACGCTACGCTAAATTTCACAAATGAATAAAACAAAAAAGATCAAAATTTTCCCTCGCTGAGTAGTATGTTAAATAAAAAATCAAAATAGCTAATCAAATTTAATGAAAATCTCCACCTAAAAAACTGAAAATCTCTTTTTTAAAAAATAAATTCAGTGTTGCATAATTTATGGACGATCCCTTAGCGTTTAGATCTTCTTAGTTCTGCTATTTGTAAAGCGTCGCTTACAAACATCTTTCGCATATGTTGAGTTTGCAGGCAGTATATGGAACAATCGTGTATAATAAATCCATAAAAATGAGAAAACTTTTGAATTTTATTTTAACAATTAAATTTTTTTTTTGCTATACAATTATTATTTTGCTATAAATGTTGCTATAATGATTATAGATATATACTATAATAAAAATTTTGCTACAAATATTGCTAAGGATTGAAAAATATTCAAAATTTATCAAGGGTGGTTTTTAATCCTCCGAAACGACACTGAAGACATCGCACTAAACCACTGAGCTATCAACGATATGCGTTTAGGAGAAAAATAGACCTAATTATAAATCTCTTATAAGCTCTAAGTATGCTGAAAGGGTGCGCATGTTAATTTTTTTGTTCTTAAAGCAATTTTTTATATAAATTATTTTTTATATAAATTTTTTATATAAATTATTTTAAAAATATTGAAGTAAACAAATCATAGTATAGAAATGATCGGTGTGGAATAGATAAGTATAGAAATGGTAGGTTTGGAAGAGATTCGTGTTTTATGGATCCGGAAAGCTAGGATATATATATATAGGATATATATATATATATATACATACATACATATATGGGAGATATATATATATATATATATATATATATATATATATATATATATATATATATATATATATATATATATATATATATATATATATATATATATATATAACTTTCTTTTTTCTTTTTCATCCATTTTTTGGCGCTTGATTTTTTATCTTTGGCAAATCCCATCTCTTACTTTGCATCGCTGCAGTCGATTTGTAAATCTGTTTTTATGTGCTACATTAACTGACCATTTAACAATCTTTTCTCTTAAACTTAAATCGAGAGTGTCTAGATAGTCGATAGTCCTATTCTTTTTTGATCTTAGTTTGCAAGATATATAGCAAACTGTTGCATTAGGAGCCCGTACTTTAGCATCGCTAAACATAACCATTAATTCCTCACTATCTATATTGTGAAACCTTGCACTAGCTGTTTCCTCTTTAAATGTCTCCGTCAAAGTAAGTGAAAAATATCTACTATATTGTCTATTTAAAACATCTTCTACTGCAATAAGACAGGCAGAAGTCATTTTAAGAAGCTCTTCATCAATGGAGCATAAACTTGTTACTGATTCTAAGATATTTGGTTCTAGCGGCTTCTCAAAAAAATCTGTTTTTCTGCTAAACAAATCAGCTGGATTGGATTTGCAAGTTTGAATAGTTTGTATAACATTTTTCACAACCTGGATACCAGCAACATGATCCAAAGTTACTTGCTCTGATGTAACATAAAACTTTTTCATCCAGGGTCCAGTAAGAAGTTTTCCAAATACTGCAAGCACGCACATTTGTTTGATAAAGGTTTGAATAGTGGCCAGATAATTTAAAAACAGTTTGATAAATTTATATTGAAACAACTTATTCATAAAGATATTCCTTATTAAATAAAGACAACGTTCAAACTTCAAATTAGATATGACTCATCACTAATTTGATTCACATCTAATTCTTATTATCAATATGATATGAAATAGTAAGTGAAACCTTTGTTTTCTTTCTTTATTTTATTTCTAAATGAAATATAAAATCCAAGTATTATTTTATTAATTACTAAAAATCGTTTCATTAAAACAATTTCTTTTAAATTTACAAATTTTTTAACTATATTTATACTCTAAAATATCTAGGTTTACAATATCAATTTATGACATAAGTCAAATATTGCTAATATGAATACTATATATGTAAAAAAAATATAAATAAAAACAATTGATGGACCCCTCTGTCTCCCGCGCCAACATCAGGTAAAATCTAAATTAGGTAACAAAAGTGTAGCAAGAAATAAGGTGACTGCTACAAAATATTTTTCAACGAAATTTGGCAGGTGCGTAGATAAATGAATAAATTTAATTAAAAAATAGGATAGAAAAAAAAAAGACTATATCCTGGACATTAAATTTACCACAGAAGTACAACCAAAATTTTGACATCAATAATCTCGTTAATGAATTAAGTAAGTATAATTAAAAACCAATCGAACTAATGCTTCAACTATTCTTCTTTCTAAAAATAATCTATGTTGATAACGAATACTAAAAAATTATTCCACAATGTCTTCCTCAAGCACGCTAACTTTTAAGAGACTACGAAAAACCTGGAACAGAATTTTAGCACAAAATTCGGTTCCGTAAAACGCGATGCTCACGTACCTACTTCTCGTGATTCAATCTGTTTTAAATAAATTACAACTACTTCTTCTCGTGATACAATCTCTAAATTTTCAATTAAAAGGATTTCTTTACTTTTACCACTTCTTCTCGTGATACAATCTGTTTTTAAATAAATTAAAACCACTTCTTCTCGTGATTCAATCTGTAAATATTCTATTAAAAGTATTGTGGACATCAAAGGACAAAACTATAGGACATTATGAATAAGCAATAATGTTACGCCTGCGTACCAATACGTAAAAATCTCAATATTGGCCAATATTTGAGTAATAAAAACAAAACAATATTGGCAAACAATATTGCACCAATATTTGCATATCAATATTGGCCAATATTGGCATGTCAATATTGCGCCAATATTATATTCCAATAGCAATAAAATAATATTGGCGTAATCTTGGTATGCTAATATTGACCAATATTGATATGCCAATATTGGCGCAATATTGTTTGCTAATATTGGCGCAATATTGCGTATCTTGGCCAATCTAGGCCAAGATACCCAATATCGCGCCAATATTGTTTGCTACTTGGGTAGGTTTACTTTATAAGGCAAGATCTTTCTTGACACAAAAAAGTCTAATACTCGTTTATTTTTCATTCATACATAGCTATCTTATGTATGCCAATATAGCATGGGGCAGTACCCACATAACTAAATTAAAACCGCTTTATCTGCGTCAAAAGCACGCTTCAAGACTAATGTTCAACAAAAACATACTTACTCATGCTCAACCCCTACTGGAGCAAATAAACGCTTTAAATATTTTTCAAATTAATATTTATCAAAATATACTTTTCATGTTTAAATATAAACTGGTTCCAGAACATTTTATAGCACACTTTTTTAAAAACAACGTAAACAAATACAATACAAGAGCAACGGGAAACTTTAAGATACCCTTTGAAAAAACTAAACTCTCAAAATTTTCAATAAAACATCTTGGTCCCTATTTATTTAACAAAATAATTTCTAGAAACGAATCGCTAATAAATTTAAACAACGAACAGTCCCTGAAAACAAAGTTAAAATCTACAATAATCAAGTTAAACAACTACAAGAAATTTTTTTAAACTCCAATTTAAAATTTAAAAATAAAAATACTATAAAACAACTCTTATAAAACAAAAAATGTAACTTTTTAAAGGAAACAATGAAAATAATACTAAAAGGAGATAGTAACATTAATAATTTTAAGGCATATATGCACCTCATACATATTTACTACGTATGCAACTGATTTTTATGTGAATTACACGTCTAGAAGGTACTCGATGACCAGACTGACCCCAGTCTTCTGCGAGTATCCTATAACTACAAACAATTAACTATTTTCTTCAATCTTATACAAATCTTGTTTTTATCATACTTTTATATATATATATATATATATATATATATATATATATATATATATATATATATATATATATATATATATATATATATATATAAAAGTATGATAAAAACAAGTATGATAAAAGTATATATATATATATATATATATATATATATATATATATATATATATATATATATATATATATATATATATATATATATATTTATATATATATATATATTATTTTAATTGAAAGAATATAGAAGGTTTATTTCTTGGGTAATTTTTACGTTCACGTTATTCTATTGTGTACTTTGTATTTATTTTTATCATGTCTCAAAGTTGAATGTAACAATATTTTAGATTTATCCCTTACTTATTTTGGACTTTATGCTTACGATATTTATATTTGTATATCTTTATTCGCCAATCGGTGATTGGTCAATTGTAAATACTTTGTAGTTGTAAAATAAACATGTTAAAAAAAAAAAAAAATAGAAATATTTTTTGTTTTGGTTATAAAAAACTTTTAGCCATAAATTTAATGAACATGCTGTAAAATTTGTTCATAAATAGTTAACGGAAATAAGAAATTTATGTAAGAAAAATGAAAAAAACAAGTTAGCATTTTTACAATCTTAATAAAATTGTCATACTCATTATTGATGACCAACAAACCAATTAAAATGCAGTTGTTGTTAACAGTAACCAATCGAATTTCGTTGATGGTTTTTATTTTTAGATACAGAAAGTAACTCTTCAGAATCAGTGTTAGTGGTGAATAAAAACCTTGAAAAATTTGAATTTTGAAACAAATTGAAAAAAAGAACTCAAATTATATTCCCCAAGGGTTTTGATATTTTAAAACTGTGTTTATTTATAATTTATGTAATGGTTTTTATTTTTAGATACAGAAAGTAACTCTTCAGAATCAGTGTTAGTGGTGAATAAAAACCTTGAAAAATTTGAATTTTGAAACAAATTGAAAAAAAGAACTCAAATTATATTCCCCAAGGGTTTTGATATTTTAAAACTGTGTTTATTTATAATTTATGTAATGGTTTTGTTCTTTCTTTTCGTATATTTATTATTATATTTCGTATATTTATTTATTTATTATTATATTTCGTATATTTATTTATTATTATTATATTATTTTTTAAACATAATAACATTTATTATAGGTAAAAAAAAAAAAAAAAAAAAGGTAGAAACTGCTATGCATTTTCTTGCATTGTATTTGTAACGATCTCCTCCATCAAATTTCTAAACATTTGTTTTGTTCCTTTAAATTTAATTGTTAAAATGATTGTTTTAAAAATATCGCAACATTGGCCTCCAATACAGTAGGGCGTGTAATTCTAAATTTTTTACCATCGATCATATATTGGAGAACGTTTACACTCACAAATGATCTTTGATAATTTATGTACGGCAACTGAGTCAGTATAACAAAGTAACAAATGGGCTCGTTTAGTAGCCTGATAAATAAGTTTAATTTGTTTTGAAAAAGAATGTTCGACTACTTTAAAAAAAGTTAAAAGCAAAAAGTTAACTTTTACTATTAACTTTTAATATTAAAAAATGATTTTAAGGCAGATCGTCTAACTATATCAAAATTTCGAAAAAACTTATTGTTAAAACCACTCAGTTCTAATCCGTATAATAACGTTCCAGCCAACATTGACATACGGGTACCGTACAGGGCCCATACGGGTTGTCAACTGGGTCCCGTATGGGAAGCCCAACGGTATCCCGCCGGATCATAAACGCGGCTTCCATATGGGACCCATATGGGTGAGCCCGCCGGGTATCCCGTATGGGTCCCAGTCAAATCCCGTACTTTAAAACCGTAAGGGACCCATATGTGTTTTCAAATGGGACCCATATGGGAAACCCATCGGAAACCCACCGGATCTTGGTCGCGGTTTTCTTCTAGGGCCTATATGGGTATGCCCGCCGGGTATCCCGTGAGGGTCCCACGAGGTTTACCCATAGCAAATCTTGCAAAACTACGTTTAAATGTTTAAAATTTACAGAAAAAGCAAATTTATATATAAATTGATTGGTTTATTTCAAAAAAATAGTAATTAAAATTACACTGTCGAAATTAAGCAAACTTTTAAACGATTCTTTAATCATGTATTGAATGCTTTCACGGTTACCTCGGAAATTGGAAGCTTTTCCATTATTGTTAAAACCTCTTTACACAATATCTCGTTTCAATATGAACTGTAAAAAAATTAAATTTAACTGTTAGCTTTTAATTTTATAGGTAACACATACATTATTTTTAGTATGTTATAAAACTCTTTCGATTTCTCACAACACCCTTTAGATTTTCACCATCAAAAATAGAAAAACAAAACCTAATTTTTTAATCGACGTTTATTTCGACGTTTTAAAATGTACTTGTAATAGATAAGCACACACTAATGATTTATATAATAAATTGATTAAACATTCCTTTAGTTACTGATAAATAAATTATATAAAATTATTAAATAAATATATTTTTTTATAATATAATTTAATATATATTGATATACCTTATATACAGTGCCGTGGCTACTACATACAAGCCCCCCTCCCATTAAAAAAAAAAACCTGTCATAAGGGCCCCAAAATTCTTAAAAACTTATCCAATAGATAAAAAAAAATCAAATAAAAAGATTAAATAAAAAAAAAATCCTTACATTTATTTATTTCTATATCGTTTACAATTTTAGAGTTATATAAATTTTGAGTTTTTCTGATGTTCAAAAATTGCTTAATTCTAAAATTTAAATAACTCGGGTACTCCTATTTATACTGTATTTATATTAATTTGTTTTTGAATATAACACTTATTACTAATATTTATACAAGCATTTAATATTTTAATTATTGGGAATAATTATTGGTGTACTTCAGAGTGCGAGAAGTATCAGATATTAACCATTTCAAGTTCTTTAAATTGGTTTTTAACTTGAAGCATTTTTTCTTTTATAGCGCTCACAGAGCGATCATTCATCCTATCAAAAATAAAAAAACATTTTCCTTTTAAAGCGCTTACAGAAAGTTCATTTATTCACAACCATTTTCCTCTTATAGGACTCACAGAACGATCTTTCATCCTTTCAAAAAAAAAAAAAAAAAAAACCAAACGGCTTTTATATTGTTTTTTCGCTGTATGTTGTTGACTTCATGTTGCGTAGAATTTAATAAAACAAACTGTTATAAACTCGTTCGGTAAACAAAATTTAAACAAATGTCGATCAATACTATGATATTTAAATTACTAAACATTCATCATGACCGACACCACAGAGGGGCATTGCAACCCCTCCTTTTATTTTAAAAAGGACTTTTTATATATTTTTGTATTTTTATTTTAGAAATTTTAAGATTTAGAAGACTTTTTTAGAAATTGATAATTGTGAATCCTCTCCGCCTCCCTCCCTACCCCTTTTGACACTTTAAAACCCATGTCGTCGACCCTGTCTATAAGTAAACAAAGCTCTTTATGCGAAAGATCGTACATACATTGCATATTTAAGCGATGCATATATCACATATGCATCTGCGTATATATATATATATATATATATATATATATATATATATATATATATATATATATATATATATATATATATATATATATATATATATATATATGTATATATATATATATATATATATATATATATATATATATATATATATATATATATATATATACATATATATATATACATATATATAAAATATTTTTAACAATAATAGTTCATGTTTCTTAGAGTTGCAAAAGCAATTCTGTTATCTTTCTTTGTTGAATTTTTAAAATACAAGCGTTTTTGACTTTAGAAAGGTTTTTCGGCTTGCTTTTTCATTTTCCCTTCACCTATACCTTCTCATAACTAGAAATAATAAACAAATTATGAAAAATAGTTTTGTTTGGGTTTTTTTCTCAATAATAATTGCTTAATTGAACAATTATCCCTAATAATTTTTTTTAACATTTAAACCCCTCCCCCAGCCCATCCTTAGTAAAAAATATGTGGGTGAGTTCCTCTAAGTATTCCTATAAAAGTTATAAGGCATCATGCTAACAATGATGCCCTATAGCAACTTAAAGGTTATCATGTTAAAAAAAAATATAACAACAAATAATGCTAAACAACTTTTTATAAGGGGTCGTCCATAAATTACGTCACGCTATAAGGGGGAGGGGTTGGTAGTTTTGTGACGACTCATTCAAAACGCGCTTCTTAAGTGTTACGATTTTGTGACGGGGGGGGGTGGGGTCGAAAACGGTCAAAAATTGCGTGACGTAATTTATGGACGATTCCTAAGGTATAGGTCATCATGTTTACAAATAATATAATCGTCATTATTTCATATTTTTACTTATACTATTAATAACAATGTTAACGACAGTGTTTATCACTATTATCACTAACTTTATTTTTTCTTTTTAAAACCTAAAAAACTTACGGTAAGCCTTTCTCCGAATTAAAATACTTCCCTAAATTATATGCATCGCTAATCTAAAAACAAATTATATTTAATGTGAATGGTCTTATAATACTTTTTTATATAACTTGCTATTATTATAGGCGTGTTTCTTTAATATAGTAAAAAAAAGTAATCATTGAACTAGTAAAACGGAGGTTTTTGATAATAAATAACTTAAGTTCAAACGACACTTAAATCATTTATGTGACATTTGCTTGTAAAATTAATTTACTTTAAACTTTCTAGAAAAAACTTTTGTTGACATCCAATCAGATACTAGACGAATAAAAAGGGTTTTTTCATTAACTGTAATTTACTTTATGAACTATTAAACTCAATCATAGCCTATTAATGTTATTAATGAGATCCAGGATAACATGTTCTGTTGAATGTTGCGTTTGAAACCCGTATTGATTTTCACTTAAGATTTTGTGTTCTATTAAATATTTATACAGTCTGTTGTAAATTATTCTTTCAAGGAGTTTAGAAAATATAGGAAGAATTGAGATTGGTCTATAATTGCTAAAAAGATGTATCTCCACCTTTAAATATAGGTACAATTTTTGCTATTTTTAATTTGTCTGGGACAATTCCGTTTTTGATTGAAGAGCTGAAGATATTAAAAATAGGCTTTCTTATTACATAAAAAATATAAAGCACAACATTGCCAGAGATGTCATCAATACCTGGGGCCTTATTCTTTTTAATTGATTTGATTGCTGTTTCTAGTTCATCAAAATTTAAATTACTATCTGGCAATGAGCTTTCAAAATCGCTAAAATAATTTTGAAACGATGTTTCTGAGCCTTTTATTTTTGATGCCAGGTTTAGACCAGTGTTTACAAAAAAATGATTAAATATTTCTGATATATCTTCTTTGTTTTTGTATCCAATATCGTTTTCCGTTATTCTGGAGGGTAAAATGTCAGATACAATTTTATTTTTATCAATGATTTCTTTCATAACTTGCCACGTTTTCTTTATGTTACCATTATTATTTTTTAATTGTTGAGATTAATATCTTTTTTTAGATTTATTTTTTATTTTTTCAAACAGATTTTTATATTTTTTATAGGCATTAGGATTAGCTTCGTTTCTGTTTTTTAAATATTTGATGTATAATTTTTGCTTTTTTTTTTTTTGAAGATTTTCTTATTCCGCGTGTAATCCAAGGACATTTTAAATATTTTGTTTTGACTTCTATTTCTTGTATTGGAAAATGTTTGTTATAATATTCAAGAAATATGTCGAGAAATAGATTAAAAGCGGAATTTGTGTATCCAAGGTTACATTCTTGGTATACATTTATCCAATTTATTGTTGATAAAGATTTTTTAAATTTAAGCATAGAATGTTCATTCATTTTTCGTTTCAAGACTGTGATTTTAGAATTATCATTTATGGTTGCAGGTTCAGCAAAAGAAAAGAAAATAGGAAAATGATCCGAAATATTAGTTTTAATTATTCCTGTTTTAATAGACTTATCTAGAAAAGAGTTAGTTAGAATATTATCTATAGCACTAATGGAAGTTGTTGTAACACGAGTTGGTTTCTTAATGATTGGGATTATACCGTGTTGAAATATATTGTCAAAAAAGATTTTAGCATTAGGGTGTTCATTGTACTTTAAACTATCTATGTTGATGTCACCGATGCAGAATAATCTTTTTTGTTCATTATTGCTTTTGATTAAAATTTGTTGCATATAATTTGAAAACTGAATAACATCGCCGTCGGGTGGTCTATAACAAGTAGAAACTACAACGTTTTTTGTATTTTTAATTATAATCTCAATTGTTAGGACCTCACTGTCTGAATTAGAGATCGAGAGGTCTTTTCTAATTTTGATCTCGTGGTCATTACGAATGCAAACTAAAATTCCGCCTCCCCTTTTGAGCATTTTTCTTTCAGATGAAATTATTTTATAATTAGGAATCTGAAAATTTGAATTTTTTTGTGCTGACTCATCATCACACCATGATTCTGTGAGACAAATCATGTTAAATAAAAAAATGGATTCTAAAAGAAAGTGTTTTAGTTTGTCTATATTTAAACTTAAACTTCTAATATTGAAGTGTATCACCGTGAAATGTTTTTAATAGCGTCCGTGAAATTTTTGTTTGAAATGTTTTTAATAGCGTTTTAAAAGTTTCAGTGCAAATTAAAATCTAATTCTTTAAAAACCTGTTTATCTGCGTCATAAAAGTCGTTGAGTAAAATACTGTTATCAGTTTCAAAAAAATTTAATTGTTTGGTTTCAAAGTCAATTGTTTTGTAAGCCATTGCGCATGATTAAGAGTTTATTTTTATAAAATTGAGGTTAAGCATTTAACTTATTTCCGAAACTCTCGTACAAAAATTTTATCATATTTGATAATTGCAAATTTACCTTCTTTTCGGTGTCTTTTTATTTCTTCCCAAAGCTTTTTTCGTTTTTCTAAGGTTTCATTTGCGTAATCTTCATTTATGAATACTCCACTGCCCTTAAGTTTTTTTGCTAAAGATAATGTTTTGCTTTTTTCGAGAAAATTTAAAAGTTTGAGAATTATCGTTCGCGGCTTGTCTTCTTTTACTTGTCCTACTCGATGGGCTCTCTCAACTACTATGTCCTCTGCAATTCCCAATTAGTTTTTAAAGATATTTTTTACTATGCTAACACAGTCATTCCATGTTTCAGAGTTATATTCGGAATTAATAAACTCAAAAGTATAATAATGTTAGCAACAATTTTGTTTAACCCAGTAAACTTTCTTAAAAATTTAAAGAATATTCTATAACAAAATAATAACAGCCATAAAACGTTTATTTTCAACAAAATAAAAGGTGAAGTAAAATGTACATTATTTATTTTTTTAGGGATCTTTAAGTTATTTTATGCTGCGGATCGTAACGATTAGAAAGCTTCAGAAAGTATTTAAAAAATTGTTTAAACTATTTTAAAATTCTTAAAATTTGTTCTTTTTACCTATCCTGTTTTGTTTTTTTTTTGCTAAATTTTAAATGCTATAAATTGTTGATATTTCTGAACGCTACAAGTTGATATTTTTGAAGTGTCAAAATGAGTGTTTTTATTCCTGTGTAAGTTTAATTCAAATTTTAAATTGAATCAAACTTCATTCTGTCTCAACTTTATAATGAGGCATGCCCCTCTTTCTCTCCTCCCTTCTTAATAAAAAAAGATTGAGACATCTCTGGATTACAGACAAGCTAATGCAAAATAAAAGCTCTGGTACAAAATGGAAAACTGATAGTTTAAAAAAAGAAAAACAAGAAAAATCTAAAAGAAAACAAGCTGTTACAAAAGAAAATAAAAATAAAAGACAAAAAAAAAAACATTTAAAAAAAGAGCTTAATAAGAAAAACAGTTTAAATTCAGAAAAAGCTCAATGTGTTCTTTGTTTAAAAATCTTATTAAATTTATGTATTTGTTTCTTGATTTAAATAAATAAATATAAAATAATTTCAATTATTAAAATATACGATTCATTTCATACACGGTAGGAAAAGAATCGATTACAGTAGGTAGTGTTTTATCACGGTAGGTAAAGAAACGTACTAGATCTGAGGAAATATGATTTTTTCACATATCAACATTTCACAACAATCTATTGTCTCCATCGTTATTTAGAATGACCGTAATAAATGTATTTCAAAATTTATTTTGAAATACTTATACTACGAAAAATTAGTGAAAATTTGAAATTTCAAAGTTTCACTAATTTTCAAAAAAAAGAAGTTATTTTTCAAAAATTATAAATTTTCTTGTAATTATAACTTTAATGTAATTTTAAATTAGTGATTCTTAACGATAATAAGATTAAATTTGATTTTAATACTTTAGACTTAAATAGTATGCCTTTCTTCAAATTGTTGTTTTGCTAAAGAATTTCTTTTTAGATTCAAATTTACGAATAACAAATTATTTAAGATTAAAAGTTTAAAATTTGAGTTTTTTTGTTCGAATGTTTTTACTTTTCTTAAATGATCGAAGTTACATGGTTACATACTTAAGCAAATTTACGGTATCTCCAGTAACATCAAAATGTCCTTCGGGTGAAATTTTGTACTCCCTCAAACTTTCTTTATATTAAAACAAGGAAAATTTGGCCAACAAAAAAAAAGCTATTAGAATGTTACAGAACAGAAAAATTGCTTCAGTTAAACACACAATACGATATCAATATAGTGTATGTGATAACAATCATTTAGAAATTGTATTGTATTTGCGTAATACGCCCTAATGGATCGTGCTTATACGAGCTCTTACTATTACGTTATATTTTACTTATTTTTTATCGCTCCAAATTAGCTGTGCCAATATGATCTAGATTAATTTTGTTTGGAAAGGGTTTTTGTATTCGTTCTGAAAAACTTTAATGCAAGGAATTCAATAAAATCAAATTGGTTTTCAAATAGCGTTTTTAAAACAATAATTAAAAAAAAAAAAAGAAAAAAAAAAAAAGCAGAAGCACACATCTGTCTTACCGTTTCAAAATCTAGGATATTATAGAATATTTATATTATAGAAAGGATTATAGCTGATGCTACTTAATTCAAACTCTTATTATGAACAAAAGTCCAATGATACGTTTTTATTTACTTTAAAATTGTTTAAATAAAGTTACCTTCTTTTATTTATTTTTTCCTGCAAATTGATAATTTCAGACCCAGGCTTTCTGGCGTGAACTTGGAGCGCCCCAAAAAAGGAAAAAAAGTCATAAAACGGCGGAAACAGTAAGTTTAAGAGATGTGATTAATGAATGGTATAAGAAATAAAATACAAATAATTTTTACCGAAATAAATCTTCAAGTTAATAAGTTTAAAGTTAACACCGAAAAATTTTGTAAAAGCTATTTTTTAATATATAGAAAAATAATTCAAAGTTTTAGCGCGAAAAATCCACGTTCTGTCCGAAAATATAATATTTTTAAATTAAGAAATATTTTTCGTATAGCAAATCTATGAGCCTAAGTGTACTATAAATGTTTATGATTTTATCATAAAAAGTTACTAATAAAAAATAAGAGAGTCGCAATGCATCAAACGTGGTCAACCATCTATTTTGCTGATTACGTCACCTAAAAGCAAATAATTAAAGGCTACATTTAATAAAGCATCTACAACTTTTAATAAATAAAATCATTTATTTTACTGATTAAGTCACCTAAAAGCAAATAATAAAAAGCTACATTTAAAAAAGTATTTTTTTTATTTTTATTTATTATTGTAAGTACTGTTTAGGTGCATTGTCTGTCTTATTTATTTTTAAATAATCCACTATTTATCTTTATTTTTGTCTTGACAACTGTCAACAAATTTGTTCGAAAAATAATTCTCCTTTATTCTGATGTACTTCATTTCTTCCCTCAAGCGTTCACTGCTCGTGTGTGACCACTGGCAAGTTTTATATGCAAAAGTTTTTAAATAATAAAGTATTTACAAATTTTAATAAAATTAAAAAGAACATTAATATTGGAAAAAAAAAGTAAAAAAATTAAAACAATCAACAATACGGTATTTAAAAGTCTGCTTTAGTTTAGGACTTTGCTAAATGACAAGTCAAACAAGACGAATTTTGGTTGATAGAACTAGAGATGATTGCTCATTTGAGCATCAACCATCATGGTATTTGAAGAAATAAGTAAGAGATGCAACCTTTCAACAATGGGAGAAAGGCTCAAGTTTGGCAAATAAAACAGATCTAACTACATTAAAAATGTGTTTTTGGATCTTGTCTAGAAGTGAAAGAGCATCATTAGAAGAACAAGCTCATATACGACAACAGTATTTTTTACAGGGGTGAATAAGAGAGAACAAGCCCATATATGACAACAGTATTTCATACAGGGATGAATAAGATTTGTAGGGGTAGAGAATGGAATCAGAAGTAAGAAGGGTTACCATTCATCAATATAGTCCGGTGGGAAATGAGCTAGCGACTAGCGAGCAACTAGCTAGCTTTATAGCGATTTTTGAGCGATTTTTTTTTTTCTTATTATATTTATTCCTAATGTGTTTAACATCTTTAAAAATTCGATTTTTAGTTTTGAGTCTATTATAATTTTGAGGATAATTGAACTTTAAACATTGCGATTTTGTCGCTAACTGCGTATCAAAACTACCACTATAATACATGTAACGTGATGGGGCAGCGTCATAAAAACAGCTAAGACAAATGTGTTAAGTATTTACATTCCGAAAATGTCTCTTTTATTCGAAAGTAGAAAGACTCCCTGTTTACAGCATTAAAATATTCAATAAATGACTAAAAACCTCTTATTTTATCTTTCCGTAAACAGTAAAAACGTTAAAATCGAAATTTTCATATTAGTTTTCACTCATTGCAATTTACATCCATAATCTCTTTATAGTCATTTGAATAAATTACTAAAAATGAAACGTTTTAACTTTTATATAACTTCTGCCCCATACTATTAGGCTAAAACTTCAAACTCGTAGATAATACTACTGTGATCAAAAAGTAAGGTGAATTTTTTTATAAGATGAAAAATCTTTATTTATTCTTCCAAATCTGTATCGTCCCTTTCAAAATAATCTCCCCGGCCCCAATGCATTTTTGCCAACGTTTTTTCCAGTCTTCGAAGCATGCCGAAAAGTACTCGGTAGGGATAGCCTTCAATGCGCGTGCCGATTCACGTTGGATCTCTTCAATGGACTCAAAACGATTTCCCCAGAGTGGTCTCTTGAGCTTTGGGAACAGCCAGAAGTCACACGGTGCTAAGTCGGGCGAATACGGTGGTTGTGGAGCAACATGGGTAGAGTTTTTGGCCAAAAACTCACTTAGAACCAGTGCTGTGTGCGAAGGCGCATTATCGTGGTGCAAAATCCAAGAGTTATTGGCCCATAATTCCGGTCTCTTTTTGCGAATAGCTTCACGCAAACGTCGCATAACGCTTAAATAATATTCCTTGCTGACAGTTTGGCCAGTTGGAAGGAATTCGTAGTGCACGACACCACAATAATCAAAGAAAACAGTCAACATGACCTTGATTTTTAAGCGACTTTGACGTGGTCGCTTCGGTCTCAGCTCGCCTTTTTCACGGTATTCACTCGATTGGTCGGTTGTTTCAGGGTCGTATGTATGGTCAAATGATATTCCAACCGTGTCAACAAGGTCTCGAATGGTTAACCGACAATTTGCAAGCACCAATTCTTTGATTTTGTTGATGTGGCGATCATCAATCGTAGTCGATGGTCGTCCGGAGCGTTCCAAGTCATCAACACGTTCTCGGCCTTCTTTGAAGTCTTTGTACCACTTGTAAACAATTTTTTGAGACATAGTCTCTTCACCGAAGGCCTTTTGCAACATTCGATACGTTTCAGCAGCAGAAATATCATTCCGCAAACAAAATTTAATAGCACTTCTTTGCTCAACAAAATTAAACATCGTGAAAATCGCCGAATGCACTTTTGGTACTTCAGAAACAAGCGTAAAAAAAAAAAATAATAATTTTGAGTTTGAAATGTAATTAGGCGCAAATGTTAATGACATTCCTACCAACTTAAAAATAAAAAAGATTGGACGATTCGAATAAGGTGGGAAGTTTAAATTAAAAATTCACCTTACTTTTTGATCACAGTAGTAAAATCAACGAACATTTGTAAACTATATAAAACGAGATTCGTGATTTTTTTTTTAAAAAAAAAACTAATCAACGCACACAAAATAAAACAGTATTTTATAAAAACGAAAGGGCCTAAACATAATATTTTTCTTTGGATCTCTCTTTAACTACGCTGAGCAATCGAAAAGATTTGTTAAGGCAGGAGCATAAAATTGAGTTGACACTAAATAGAGTCACTATAGATGTAGGCTTGTAAGGAAAATTATTAATGTAGATAAAAAACAGTAAAGGACCAAAAAACCATGGAGTACCTCATCAGGAATTGAAGAAATAAAGAATGACTGGGATTAAAAAGAAATTATTAAATTATATCAAAACCGTTCCCAGATATGAAGCAAGCTAATGAAGAAGACCAGCATGTCAAACTTTATAAAAAGCTTAAGATATATCAAGACAAATAGCGCTTGCCTTGCCACCTTATCTAATGCATGAATCTTTTAGTCACAGCAGTTAACAAGTCAGCCCTAGAATGAGAAGATGGATAACCATATAGATTGTCAAAAATTAAAAAGACTCAAGAAAAGATGCTAGAAATTTGTTTATTAAAGACTCTGCTGATAATAGAGAGAAGACTAATTGAACTATAGTTCAATTAGTCAGAATGTTCTTTAGAGGTCAGAATGTTCCAGGGGTCAGAATGTTCTTCAGAGTTTTCAAGTATTGGAGCAACAGATGCTATTTTCCAGCAGGAAGGAAAATAATATTCAGTCTAAAACTTAAAAAATAATTTAGAGAAAACTGAAGAATGTTCTGGACAAAACTTTTTGTTAGACTATGACAAGAATGTTGTCTGGACCACAAATAAAGGAAAAGTCAAATTGAAAAAATGACTTGAGCAACGAAAGCCAGATTGATTTGGATGTCATCAGGTTAACTTGTTTAACTAAAATGTCAGGAAGGGTATAGTGATTATATTGAAGAATAGAATTAGGGGAAAAGTTCTTTGCAAATATTTCTGCCTCAGCCTTGGAAGAGGTAATAAGATCAGATCCGTAACAGGGTTAATGGTGCCAAGCCATTTAACATGATGAGCATTAAAGTCACCAATAACAACAATATTGATGGAATAAATAAAGGGCTTGGTCAATTTGATCAGAAAATTAATTTAAAAGAGTGCAATCTTGTGAAGGAGAATGATAAAAAAACAAAATAAAAGGCAATTGAGTGTAGGTACTAAGCTGAAGCATATAATAAGAATGGTATAAGAATTTAAACCTGTTTTTATTGACAAATTATTCTATAGATTAACTGCAGTCCTTGGAATTATGGTCAACATTCGGCAATGCTGACCTACCTGTCAATCTTGTTTCTATGTTTTTAAGGTAACCTCTTCATGGGTAATTCCTTGTCAAATGACCCAGAAATTCTTAAAAATGTCACCATATATCTCAGATTTTGCTGATTTTTATACAGTTGAGAGTACTTAGTAAAATAAGAACTCCTTGAAAATTTTAGCTTCTGGCTCCAAGAAGATCCTGAAATATGACCATTATACATTAAATAGATGTTGACCAATCCCCTCAGAATTGCAATGTTTATTTAGAGGGTTTTTTTTACTTAAAAATTTGTATCTGGCTATTTTTAAGGGTGGCGAATCCAATAAAAAGATCAGAAATAAAAAAAATTATTTCATTAAGTATCTGTATATATCAATTTAAATTAATAAGGAATTTTTTATATATCTGATTTTGATGCTTAAGAGACCCATATGGCCTTAATGATATCACAAAAAAAAAAAAAAAAAAAAAAAAAAAAAACTATAATAAACACTATAATAATCACCTATCTTACAAAAAACAAAGATTTTGATCTGCAAGTATATGGATTTCCATGTATGGAGACTTTGCCATGGTTCCACTTTTCCGTAGTGGAGTATTGAAATTAATTTTTCACAAACTTTCAGACTAGCTGGGCCCAGCTAGTCTGAAAGTTTGAGAGGGCCCTGGGGGCGAAGATTTTTATTTTTTTTGCATTTTTATTAAAGTAAGGATAACTTTGAAAATATTGTTTTCAAAGAATGTTTTTGGTTTATATTTGTTCCATTTGGTTTTTGATCATTCTGTATTCAATGATCTTTCTAAAAACGATTTAAGAAAGTTTTTATTAAAAAAAAAATTTAAGACTTTTGATTTGCAAATACATGGATTAAAAACAGTCATCCATCTAAAATGATGATTTTAACAAAATTTTACATCCTATAATTCAAAACTTTTTGAATTTGTTATCAAATACAATAAACAAATTAACAGTTCATTGTCAAGCAAGATACCTAATGTAACTAAAGATAAGGCAAAAATTATAAAAGAGTATTATCTTAGGTGATTTTGCAGACTACACACCTAAGTCAATGTACATTACACCCCATTGCCCTCTATTTATTAAACAAAAATGACCAGCCTAAAAAAAAAAAAAATTTTGCTTCATATCAGTTGATGAGCATGACATTATTTTTGTCTATTTAGAGACAAATAGTTAATCATTTAAAAGAAAATTATGCTAATATTTAAAAGATTTTTAATTTTTTAGATTTGTGCTACACAGTATAAAAATCACAAAAACCTTTACAATATCTGTTTCCATACAGATGATTTTGAAAATGATGCTGAGTGGACATTTTTTGCAACAAGTCATGGTAAGTTACCATGTGATGGTAATGGTGGCACTGTAAAACGATCAACAGCAAATGAAGTATACTGAAGTCCATATATTGAATTGCAATAAAATGTTTGACTACTGTACAAGCAATATTAAAGGTTTTTGTTTTTTTCAAGATTCAAAAAGACTGCCATAATTGCACACCACTTTGAAACACATTTTCAGCTAAGTAGAACAATTCCTGGAACTAGGAATAACTAACTTTGTTGTTTAAAAAATTTCAAGGAATTCTTATTTTATTAAGCACTCGCAACTTTATAAAAATTCTCAGTTTATTAAAAACTGTGAATGTTTTCATCACAAAATTCAATTAATATTATTCAATAAAAAATATTTCTACACTGTACTTGAAATTAATAAATCAAATCTCATTACAATAGTCTAAGAGACTAATGGCTACCAGACCTAGGATATTTTATAAAGACTGAATTTTCTTAACGCATACTGCTAACAGAAGTATGAAAAACAGTCAACTATGTACTTATTATTAATAATAATAAAACACTGTTATTATTTTTATTATTATTAATAAATTTAAACATTGATAGCTTTAGACTTTAAACTTAAATAGTAATAGACCACTTGATTTGTGTCTTGTATTATATTTTAATATAATGAAAATAGAAGAAAATAAAAATTTAACATAAAAGAAAGTTTTTCGTTTTTTAAAGGAAAAAAAATTACAAAACATTAATTAAGAACCTAATAGAGGATTGGAAATTAACTTCTAAAAATCATAAACAATCATAAATAAACGCTGAGCAACTTACTTAGAATTTCTTTAAATTTGCTTAACCCTTGCTTTGGAATAGTAATAGAACTTCTATACTTGCTTGTAACCTTGGAATAAAAAGATAGACATAAAATTAATATAATGTAATATGAATGAAGAACTTAAAAATATTTCTAAATATACCTCAGAAATTCTTAGGAAGGCTCCACGGTCATTTGACCCAGAGTCAAAATAAAATCGTTTTCTTTCTACTCTCATCTCTTGAAACTCTGGTGTCTCATGCGGTTCTTCATCTTGACCATATTCTTCAATAAATTCAGATAATACATCACGAACTTCTTCTATTCCTTGAGCTGGTAACGCAATTGTGTGACGACTAGAACCATACGATGCTGTGCAGCTAACACGCAAAAAAATTCCACGCTTATTTTCTTTTAAATCAAAATAGATCTTCCGTTGAGCTGATCGAATATCATCACTAATTTATAAAAATGATACAATTAAAAATATAAAAATAAAAATAATACAAATGCACGTGCATAAATACATACATACATACATACATATATATATATATATATATATATATATATATATATATATATATAAATATATATATATATATATATATATATATATATATATATATATATATATATATAAATATATATATATATAAATATATATATATATTTATATATATAATTAGAAAATTATATAAGGTCGGCAATTATTTGCTGATCTTAATCTAAAAATAAAACAAATATAAATACGATACAAATATATACACACAATAATTAATACACAATAATATATCAACCCTCAGAATTAGGGCCAGCATTTGGTAATGCCAACCTGAAAGTGTTTGAAGTTGGCAAAAAATTGCTGACCTTGTTTCTATGTTTTATGGTCAGACCTTTGTATCAAATAATTTTTGCCGACTTCAAAATCATTGAGATCGATAAATTATTGCCGATCTCATTTTCCCTAATTCCAAGGGTTGAATATATACACAACTATCAGTATTAAGAAAAATGATGTTGGCAAAAAATCGTCGACCATAAACTCTTAGAGGTCTGCAAAAAAAAATTTCATAAGATGGGTATACCATAAAACATAGAAGAGGTCCTTAAAACTATTTCGGTGTAGTACTGCTTCCCTAATATAATTTTTGTTCCTATGGCCCACACTACGGCATACACAATGCATGTGTGTGTGTGTATATATATATATATGTATATGTATATATATTATATATATATATATATATATATATATATATATATATATATATATATATATATATATATATATATATATATATATATATATATATATATATATATATATATATATATATATATATATATAGGTCTTGTTAAGAAGTATTGTGCATTGAACTTTACGTACAAATTGGCAATTTAACTATTCCTTGTAATCAAAAAAAAAAAAAAGGTTAAAAATTTATTGACAATAACCATTATCACTAATCACATTTTCTTGCTCTTTATTTGTGTGTGTGTGTGTGTGTGTGTGTGTGTGTATATATATATATGCATACTTATTTATGTGTATATATAAATTGTAACACGGTGCTCTGCGATAAGGCAAATTATTGTCTTAATGTTTAGGCATTAATGATACATCAAAACCTTTTTCAATTAGATAATTTAAACAATCTTTTAAAATAGTTTATGCAGAAAATATTGGGCAATAATTAATTGTGAAAAAAATTTGTGAAATATTTTATTTAAAATTTTTAACTATAATTTATTTTATATCTAAATTAAATTTATTATTAAATATTAATAAATATATAAATTTTTTTATTGAATTTAATTGAAATTGCATTTTATTTAATTTAATTGAAATTGAAATTGCATTGCAGATAAACCCTAATCAACCCTGCAACCTGTAGTGTTATTAGATTTAATAAAAACTTTTTTAGTAAATTTTATATAACAAATTTATAAAAAGATAATTATTTTAATTTTGAAATAGCTTTTTAAAAAAAGTTTTTTTATCATTAATTTGTTGAATTGATCATAGAATGAACATCAATTAGAAATGATTAACTAGCTAAAGAGTAGTATGCAAAAATTTTGTCAAAGTGTTGATAGTTAGTTTCTACTTTTTGACTGTTAAGAAATTTAACCACAAGCAATTGCCCTCTCAATTAAAAAAAATTTTTTTTTTTAATTATCTTCGCTTTCAACAAGGCTGCAAGCAACCACTAATTAGTGTTGAAAGTTACTGGAAGAGAAAAGATGAAGATTGTAGAGCAAGATAACGATTGACAGACGACTTAAAAGATTGCAAATTATATGAATCAGGAAAGCAAGATGAAGGAAGCGAATTCCAAAGAACTGATGTTCGAGGAAAAAACTAGACGAATAAGAGTTTTTGGAGCACTTAGGAACAGTAACAGAAAAAGGATGAGACTTAATTGAATGACGAGTAACACGAGAATAAATTTTAGTAGATGGCACAAGAGACGCTAGCTCTTTAGAGCAGTGGCCATTATAGTATTTGTAGAAAAGAGAAAGAGAAGCAACATTATGACATGAAAAAAGAGAAAGAGAAGCAACATTATGTGACAGAGGTTGAAGGTTGGCCGCAAGAGCAGGTCCAACTATGTTTACAATGCGTTTTTACACCTTGTCTAAAAGAGAAAGGGCATCATTAGAAGATCTGCCCCAGATATGGCAACAGTATTCCATACAAGGCCGGATTTGAGATTTATAGATATAGAGGATAGAATCCAGAGTAAGAAAGTGACGAGCTCGATAAAAAGAAGCAACTTTAGCAGATGCTAATTTTGCAACGGATTTGATATACGGTTTCCAAGAAAGATCAGAAGAGTTAATCCTAGAAGATGAAGGGTAGGAGACTCATCGAGTACATTACCGTTCATAAATATAGGAAGGTCTGAACTATTGCGATAACGATTGGCTGAAAAAAATTGAGTTTATTGAGAGCCATAGAATGAGAAGATCGAAATCCATATTGATGATCAGAAAGTAGGTTATGAGATTCGAGATGAGAGATTAAGTGTTTGTTAATTAAAGATTCAAAAACCTTGTTTATGATAGGAAGAAGACTAATGGGACGGTAGTTAGACAAATCGGATCACTCTCCAGAATTTTTAAAAATAGGGATAACAGATGCTGCTTTCCAGCAGGCTGGAATTAATTTTTTTTAAAAATATTAGTACAAGTCTAAAAAAGATAAAGTATTTGTATGGAATTTTTTTTATTTTAACATTTAAATTTTATTGATAAATTTTTTTATAACAATTTTGTTTAGTTCAAAGATATTTTATAAATAATTTGAAAAAAATAAGACACCAACTATTTTTAATGTGGTTTCAAATTAAATTACAATGTGATAATTTTAAAATACACAACTGATGTAATTAAACTAATGATGTAAATATGTTTATTGAGTTACATTCCTTCTCTTCCTAACTACAATCCTCCTTTTTTTTAAACTTTTTAATCCTAGAAACAGAGACTAGTATTAAAAATATTTTCTTACCTATGCAACTTTCCATCTTCAGGAACCTCTCGCTCAGCCTCTGTATCTAAAAATTAAAAATAAACAACTTTGACTTTTATCTTGTTGCTATTGAGTTGATTTAATATATTTTAGTAAAACTATAATTTCAAATAAATTAATAATAAAAAATTCCTAAAAAAAAAACTTACCAAGTTTGCTATAGAATTCAGCAAATTTTGAAAGTTTATCTCTGACTTCAGGCACTACAGACATTGGAAACGATAATCTATTTTTAGTGCCATTTGGAAGACCCTTTTAAGACAAAGAAAGATTTAAAATAATAAGCAACAATAGTAAGAGTAGTTTTGCATAGAAATAAATTTTTTAAATTAGGGTTTCTGTTTTTAAAGGGATCCCTAAGTGCTATAAAGATATGATCTCATATGTAAGAGCATTAAAAAAAAAATGTTTGATGTATATTATTTTTTGTAAAACGTAATAATGAACACACACTAACAAATTTAATTTTCAAAAAAACGCTTTTCTTCGATTAAAAAAAATGTGTCTTGTCCAAAGTTTATTGACTCTACTGCCTCAAAAAACTAACGTTTGTACGTCAAATTAAACAAAGTAGACAAAATGTCATTATTGCAAACCTATTAGTTGGTAATTAAATTTAAAAGTAAAGTTGTTTTTTTTTAACTAACACATAACTACTTACAAGAATCAGTTTTGTAGCATTTTGTGAAAATATATTTGTATATTAAAATTCTTTTTTAAATTTTTATTTATATATTTATATTATAAGGGCAATTTCATGGCCAAAAACGAATAGAAGTCAAATTTTAAACTCTTTTTAGTCAGTTTTTAACAAACGGGTATTGATGTAGACACATAAAAGTTTATTTATTTCCTTAGTACAAAAATAAATTTATGGTTTCGAAAGTGACGGTTATTCTCATTTTCGCTTGGAAAAAAAAAAAAATTATTGTAAAATGCTTTAGTTAAATTAACATTTATGTTACTTTTGCTATATTTTTTTGGTTCAAATTGATAAGGTTAAATAGACATTTTATTAGAAATTAAATTAAGACAGGGCTCGAATTAACGCAAAAAAATCAGGGCTCGAATTAACGCAAAAAAATTGTGAAAAAAATTTTTTTTTTGTGCTACACTCCCTCCTCTTTCTTTTATAACTCGCGCCAATGTGCGGTAATGGAGGGAGGGGCTTGCGTTAGTATAAAACTGTCTCTTTAGCACGTAATTGTTATCTTTTAACATACTATCTCTCATATTTAAATGTTATCTTATGATTTCCTTGTTTGGCGGAGTTTAAAATAGCGTAAGTTACTGTTATAATTTACAGCTTAATTTATAATTTAAAGTTTAAGTTGCAGTTACAGTGTAATGAGCAAGTAACTTTTTTTATACTATTAAGTAATTGTTTTTGCTTAACATGATACTTAAAAAAGTAAAAGTAAAAAAGAGTAAAAGGCAAACATTACTATATTTCAGTGACGGATCCAGGTAGAGGATGGGGGTATGCATCCCTCCCTTCCCCCACCAGAATCTGAAAGTCTTGAAAATGTCATAGAAATTGAGGACCCTGTTTTTTTGCTTTTTTTTAGGAAACACAAACATGCTACAAAATATAAAATATTTCATCATCCTTCTCCAAAAATTCCTGGACCCGTCACTGCATTATTTAAACCACTTTAATTAGTCATATTTGATAACCACTTTAATTAGTCATATTTGAAAACTGTTTAATATGATCATACGTGATCATATTAAACAGTTATTAATTAGAAAACTGTTTAATACCATCACGCTGACGATAAAACACGCGTTTTTAATGAGTATTTAATTGTTATTATAAAAAGCTATAAAACAAAAAGTTGTCTTAACAATATAAATAGCTTGTGTTAATGTAAAACAGTTTATACAGTTTAATAACATAAAATGCGTTTAAAATAAAATGAAGCAAATAAATAAAATTGTTTGAATTAATAAATTATAAAATTATCGTCAATAAATCAAAAAACATCGTCAAAAACTTAATAAAAAATTAGATTTTTAAAAACGACGTTTTTATAATTTATTGTTTCTTGAATAAAGGACTAGTAAAAGTTTAAACATAATTAAGTTTTTCATTTAAATGGTTATTAAGTCGATGCTTCTATTCAATTTCAATTGTTTTCCAATAAAAAATGAAACAAAAAAATTTGGTTCAAATAAATCGAATTATACTTCATGTTTAAAATAAGGTTAAAAAACGTTAAAGTAAAAAAAATGCTGGTTTTTATTAGCATTTTTATACTGTTTGAAAAAAAAAACTAATAAAAAAGAATTAACTAATAATATATTAATTAATAATTATTAGAATTAATAATAATAATAAATAATTCTTTTTTATTAGTTTTTTTTTCAAAGAGTATAAAAAAGTCAGCAATTTTTTTAAAACGCTTAATACGAGCCCTGTAAGACTTTTTTATAAGTTCTAAACTATTCAAAACTATTACTTAATAACTTTATTTTAACAACGCCTTTCAACCGAATTCTATTATACTGTTTTTGCAAAACTAATTAAAAAAACTTGATTAAAACTTAACCATTTAATCACAAATTTTTTTTACTTGCAAATCGAAGTAGATATTCTAAAGTTGTTGTGACGTACTAACGTGATTTTTAACGACTAACAATCGAGTTTCAATGGTTAAAATATAAAATCAAAATGGAGTTATTTATCAGTGATTTTGGCAATTGCTTTTTGTTAGCATGCACATTTATTATTACAATTTAGTGAAAAAGAAAAAAAACTTACAAATTTTTTTTATGCTCTTTCATATGAGATCATATGTTAGGAGCACTTAGGGATCCCCTTTAATAGTAACAGTAAAACAGCTATTTTTTATTTTTTTAAATCAAAAACAAATAACATCTGCTTTTTTAAATTTTTAAAAATTAAAACTTTTTTGTTTTTGTATGCGTTGTAATGGTTATAGTTTAATTGATTATTGTTGTGAGTTTCAGTTGCACCAAGTTTCGTTTCAACAAAGAACTTTTTTCAATATTCAACATTTTCAGATAAAAGTTTCAGAAAAGAAAATTAGCAAATAGTAAAAAAAAATTTTTAATAATTAAAAAAAAACTACACCCTGGATCGTCCATAAAGTATGTACGCTTGGAGAGGAAGAGAGGGTTTGCAAATGGAGTATATGATATGGGGGAGGGGCAGTAGGTCAATTGTAAAAATATGAAGACACTAAAAAACATCATAAAATGCTGGGTTGGTAGGTTGAAACTGTAGGTACTTTTAGGGAGGTAAAGGGTAGTCAAAAAAGCATATGGCAAAATGCAGAGAGGGGAGGAAAGTCAGATAAAAAAAAAAGCATACATACTTTATAAACGACCCCTTATTAAAACAATTTTTGTGGTAATTTGATTTGATTTTCTTTTTTAATAACAATTTAAAAAATAATATAAGGATGATAATAAGTAACTTTAATAACTATAAATAACTTAGAATAATATTATTTATAAAAATAATTAAAAAGCTTTTCATTTCAAGGGCTCTATTTTAATAATCTAGTAACAAAAGTTTCTTAAGTAATAAAGAGCTGTCTCTTTATCTTAAAGTTAAAAAATACAGGGCTACAAATAAGGGCGTTAAAAAATACAGGGCTACAAAATAAAAAAAATTGTTAAACTTTATTTAAAGTTTGGAAGTGGAAATTTAGGAGGCAAAAAAAAAAAAATTATGTTACAGTTTACTAGACCGTGGACTTGTCCTCAGAAGTGCATACAACCTTAAACCATCAAATATACACATTAAGTAGCATGTAAGTTTGCAATATGTTTGCTCATTAAATTAGAAAACATGTTGGAAACTTGGTTTGTTTATGAAATTGATACTCATGCTTATCTGTCTATTTTACAGGTTTTAAAAATTTGTATCAGCTACAAGTCTTTATTATGTATGGTTACTATGAACAGGAGTGACTGGGCAGCAGGACTGAACAGGAGTGACTATGGACAGCAGGGTGAAAATGAATATTACCAAGTTTACTAAAAGGTGATGATATACACACAATAAAGCTATGGGTTACTTTAACTCAGTTGCAAAACTGAGGCGATAAAACATCTTCCAGGACAAAAAAAAAGAACCTAGTGGTAAAGATACCATAATGGTTCTTAGCAAACCTATTTTAGATATTCTTAAAGTGATCACCAAGTGCCAAGACAAGTTGTGTTCATATCATAAATAATCCTTAAAATATAAGTTTCATGTTTATTAAACTTTCAATATAAACACAAATTGTCAATATAAACACAACTATTATAATTTCAATATAAACACAACTTGTCTCCGCACTTGGGAATCCCTTTATGCTTAAAAAGCATTTCTAGATCTCACAATTAGCAAACACTTAATTTGAGCCTTGATTATTATCTTTCATTTTATATATTTTTTTTTATAAATTTGGTTTATTCGATACCGAACATGACATACTTTAAACAAACTTTTTTAAATTAATGACCAATAGAATCTTTTAAGGCCATGTGGCATCACTAAATAATGGAATATTTTGAAGATTTTTGGCACACTTCATTAGAACATTAATAGGAACATACATAGGAGGTGCCCCAGGAATTTACTAAAATATAGTTTTTAAGCATCGACCTAGTGACACATTAAACTGTAAAACATGTAACAGGCACACACACATGTAAAACAAAAACAACTTGTTACCATCGAGTGATAACAGTTATCTATGTTTTACAAAACAAGAAAGTCATTTATGCTTTACAAAACAACAAATGAAAATAGCCTAACTTATTTACAACAAAGCATTAAGAGATGATACTTATTTAAACCAAAAAAAAATTATTTGTTTTGTAACATTTTTTTTTTTCATTTCATCCTAGTACTTTTTTTTGCTGGTCACAATAGTTATACAAAAATTTATTCTATAAAAAACAGATAATTTTATAACATAAGTGTTTAAGATTTTCTGACTTAAGTGATACGCTTTCTAATTTTCATTTCAAATTTAAAAAATTAGGAGAAATATTTAATCCTTAAAAAAAAAAAAAAACAGAAAATTAGAGTTTTAAAAACAGACATTTAAAAATAGATTTTTTCAAAAATTTTACCTCTACAAGTTTAATGAACCTTCCTCTTGAATTTTCTTTGACATCAACATAATATCTTTTAGATTGAATTCTTAAAGATTTTGAAGCAAGCTCATCATTATCATCACGATTTCCTAAATTAAAAAAAAAATGTTGAAACAAAGTTTTATTATTTTATCTTAATCCTTTAAATTCTTAAAATTACAAGGCAGCCCATTTATTTACAGATGTCAATAAATATATTGAAAAAGGAAAAGATCTGTTAAATGTCAAAAATGACTAATAAATGGGATGTTTATTTTAGTAATAACCATAATTGATGAAAATCATAATTGTTGATAAAAATACAAAAAACCGTCTACAGGAGAATAAGCTAATATTTTTAAGTTTCTACTTAACTCGGAAAGTCCTCACAACAATCCACTATCACCTATGATGACTTTTTATTAGTTGTTAAGCTGCTCCAAGAACAATTAAGTTTCTTATCAAAAAGCATTATGGAAAAGCAATTTAATTAAAAAGTATTTGATAATATTTTATCTGGGCACAAACGCACTCACATAGCAGATCAAAATATATTACAAGGAAAGTTTAAGAATATACAATGGAATCACAAAGCAATAAAGATAAAAATAAGATAAAATAAAATAAAAAAATTTAAACAAATTTAAAACATGCAGATGACATAAATTAACTTGAGAAACAAGTAGCACAAAAACCATGAATCTTCAAGAAACTTGAGTTTTTAATGATAAAAAATACTTATTAGAATAAAATAGACTTCCTTCATTAAAAATTGTTTATATATACATACTCATACCAGAATTTAAAACAAAAATTTAAATTAGGAACATATTGTGTTCTGTCGAAAATTAGAGTTGTATGTGTATGAAATCCGCAGAATGCAAAATTTTTTAAATTTAAAATCTTATTTTAAAATAAAAATTGAAAATATAAAAGTATATTATTGATATATAAAATTACATGTTTAAGTTTTCTAATGAATGTGTTGTAAACCCACTCTTGAGAAAAATCAAAATATCTTCAAACTATTTTTTTCAACCTTGTTTATCACAATGAATGGCTTGGCTCTAGTGTCTGTGACTCTGCAGGCATTAAAGCCCACAACTTTTGCCTATCTCAATCCTTAACTCAAATAGTCAACTCTCCAACTCGCTTTCCAGACAACCCGAATCATTTAACTTCTCTACTCAACTTAAGTCTTGTTTCTGTATGTTAGCCGCAATCTGCAGACTTGATAATTTATTCCATGCTTGTTAATTCATAACAGTTTGGTATATGACATCATCACAAAATTTTTTTTCAGAAAATCAAATATTGGTACAACTTTTTACTAAATCACAAAAACTATTTGTAATTTAGTAAAAATTTTTACAAATATATATATCGCCGGGGATAGTGCAAAACCGCGAAACTAGCATTTTATAATACCGCGTATCTACAGTATATTTTTTTTATTGGAGAAGTTTAAAACTTTATTTATTTTTAAGTTTAACAGAATTTGGGTTCATTTTAGTAAAAAGAGTATTATTCATGTTTTTTTAAATCTCAACAATAAATATTTGGTGTTAAAATTAATAATATCCAAATATAGTAGCCAACGCTAGTTACGCGGATTTGCACTATCCCCGACAATATATTTTTATATTTATAATTTTTTTTTTTACTTGTTTTTTTATTACTTTGTTGTAGAAGCCAGCCAAAATCATGAAACAATTATACATATTTTGTGATTATTAGAGTTCATAGGCAGAGAAAAAATAAAGGCAGTATGATGCGTTTTTTTGTTTTATATTTGGTTCATATGGTTCAATAGAGTCGTTTATTTTATATTTAATTTACATTTAGTTGTGGTTTAACTCTTTCACTAATGCAAGCCACTGTAGCAGCTTTCGAGTATGCTTTACAATTTATTTTGTTTTGTTCATAAATTTCTATTCTCAACACAGAATTTGTTTTTTCTGGAGGTTAAATTAATTCTCTATACAATCAAGAAAGAATAAGAGCTATATCGTGTAATTATAAAAAAGTTATCACTTAGTTAAAAAATCTTGAATAATCCTTCATAAAAAAAAACTTTAAATTTAGTTATAAAATAAAACAGCGTTAACACTGTAAAATTAACTTGTAGAAGTGTTAAGTATTTAGTTAAGTAATTACCAAAGTATTTTGAAGAAAAAATATTACTTTTATTCATTAAATGAGGTATGTTTTAGACTTAATGTTTTAGTTAATACTTACAAAAACAATAGTTTTAAGCACTTTGCCTTTCTTATTGTTTAATTAAAACTTTATTATAATCGAATTTTTATTGTCAATGTTATGCTATTCAAACATTATTCAAAAAAATGTGCGGCTGCTACAAAAAAATTTTTTGTTCGGCTGATAGCGAACAATTTAATGCGATTCTTTGTTTTTATATCTATATTATAACTATTTCTTGTATATTTTAGTACAAATATTAGTTATAACTTTAACTTAGTTTGATTTGAATGGTGATTAGTAAAATAAGTTGTTTAATATTTATTTTCTACTTAGTTCAGTTTATGTTTTATTCAAGTCACTTGATTTTTTTCAGTTTATACTTCAAATTTATTTATACACTTTTGTAAAATTATTCTTTTGTATTTATTTTATATTTAGTTTAAACCGCTATGTTTACTGTAAATATTTGTTATATACTAAATTTTTATCTTTATAAAAATTTAATATATAACAAATGTTATGTGACGTCAATTTAATGTCATTTGGCGAAACTGTTATGAATTAAACACGCATGGAATAAATTATCAAGTCTGCAGATTGTGGCTAACATAGACTCTGAGAACCAAAAAAAAAAAATGGAGATGGCGAGCTTTTATGGTGTGCATTCATTATATAGTTTTAATAAAAAAAATTTAACCCTAATATTTTTTTAAAACATTTTCTTTAATATAAACACAACTTGTCTCGGCAGTTGGGGATCCCTTTAAATTATGCAAATATAATATGGAGAAGCGCTCACAAAACCAAATTTAAATCTCTCTACCAACATCAGAAACATGCAGCTTGCACAATTAATTTTATGAATCATTTTTCAAGCTCAACACCATTTGTTAAAGAATGAAAGCTTTGATAATTTACAAACTAAATGTTTTGAATGTTTTATGTTTAAGTATAAAGAAAATATATCACCTAGTGCATTTATAAATCTTTATAATTTGAAACCTAAAAACAAATATATAATCAATTGCCAGTTAAATCGAAGAGCCATTTTGCCTATCTAAAAATGACCAGTTTTGCATTTCTTATCAAGGTCTTTCTCTTTGGAATAAAATAATTTTAATTTTTCTGATTTTAGTTTTTCTTTTAAATAGTAATATTCTTTGGAAAGAAAAAGAAATTATCTTTTCAACAAAAAATACTTATATCTATATTTAGTACTTAAGTTTTTTTTATACTTAATTTTGTTAATTATATATACTGCGAAGAATATATTTTTTTTTTTTGTTATATAAATTGTATATGGTTTTATGATAAGATACTGTGATCTTCTAGAAATCCTGACGGAATAGTATTCAATATAAATTTGCCTTGTACATATTCTGGCAAATAAAAATAAATTTGTATGGCATTCCTATACTTCTAACAATCTTATTGTTTAGATTGTTGACATGAATTTTTCATGTGAGGTTTTCATCAAAGTAAACATCAAAGATAACTTGAGCTCTGTTTATTTCAGTATTATCAATAAACAAAGGTATCAGGTCTTGTTTTAAAGCATTACGCCTAGAGCGATTTACGTACGCCTTAAGCGATTTTTACGTACGCGTAGAGCTGTTTTGGTTAAGCTACTTTTTATCATTTTTTAACTTTTAAATTAGCGGTAACATAAAAGAAGTAATTAATTTTTAAAAAAACCACATTAATTTTTAAATAACGATATGTAAAGATATTTATTAAAAAAAAAGAACTTACTTTAAAAATAATTGTTGTAACTTTTTATTGCTATATATCTTTCCTTTTTATAGCAATTAATTTGGCGCTAAACTTTTTATCCAAATATTTAGCAACATGAAAAATTGTTTGTCAATCCTTGACTACAAATTTTTTGCAATGTTTTTAATAAAAAGTAGTAATATTTTAAAGTTTTCAGTAAAAAACTTTTAAAAAATCTATATTCCATATTTATTAATACAGAATATAGATGTTTTTTGTAATATAGATTTTTTAAGAATTTTTTACTGAATTTATAATAAAAAAACATTTGCAAAAAAATTTGTAATTAAGAATTGACATTTTTTTTAATATCTCAAAAAATGTCTTAATATTCTTATCATGATGACAAAAATATCAAGACATTTTTTCAAGATATTAAAAAAAATGTCTTTGCTTTTCTTATTAGTTAAAGGTATATAGATACCTTTACCTTTAAGTTATGCGAGGGGAGGGGGTCGGCACAGAAAAAAAAAAATACCTGTTACTCGCAATATGAAGACAATTTGTTAAATTTCTTCTGCATGCGATTCAATAAATTTTTTTTTTCATAAATCAAGTTATATTATAAGGTAAAGAAATCATAAGTAGACTACAACATCCGCTGATGACACTAATATAATGTTGAATATATTTATATAACGAAAGTTTCATTATGCATGCGCACATTACAGGTTCCGTTAAATTAATACTAAGGCACGTTTTAGTTTAATGACAGTCTCCATTTTTTTACTAATGAATATGTATTTTTCTTTATAAAACAAAACAAACTAGTATATAAAAACCTTGTATATTTCTTCTATCTCTAAATTGATTAAAGTTCGAATATGGATTGTATTTTGAAGGACAAAAAATTTACTTTAAAAACTTTGCCGATGCAATGATCACAGAAAAAGAGAAGATTTACGTTATTAAAATCAAATGTAAGCTATGTGATCTTCATCAAAATAAAATATTATTCAAAAACAATGGTGCCGTAAGGGCAACTGCCTAACAGTTTATAAATAACACAAGTCATGTTAAAATATTTTAACATGTTACTATATTTTAATTAAGTTGATATATAATTAAAATAAAAATATAGTTCAATAAATAAATTAAATTTGTTCTTAACAAAGATTACCTCATATTTATTCTTTTTTTATTTTATTAAATTAAATTGCTTACAAACAAAAAAAAAGAGTTTTGTAATTATACATAGAATAAAAATACTTTTGAGTTTGTTGATAAGTTTAGGAACTTAATTTTTAATAAACAAATTTATTATAAACAGATACGATTCAAATTATTAAATATACTTAAATTATTTCAGTTGAGTATTTTTTTAAGTTTGCACAATTTAAGTTTTGTGTAGAAGTATTTGTTTTTTTTTTGTTTTAAGAATAATTAACATAAGAGTTTGCATAATTAAGACTTTTATACTAAATTTAATTTTTTTTTTTAATTTCTTAAAATTTAAAAAAGATTTAATCGTTAAAAATGATTTTTCTCTATAGCTCTGTTTCTTTGTGATTTGTTTAAAAAGTAAAATATTTTTACAATAACATAAAAAATTTATGAATTAAATTCCTGGTGAACGCGTTCTAAACAATGTATCAAAAATATGCTCAAAGCAGACAAAACTTTTTTATATTTTTATAAAATGCAAGTTAAAACGCTAAACAAGATAAGTTTAAAAAGAATTTAAAAACCTAAATTTTTCTTTGCTTGTCAAAACAAAATCGTTGTTTAAGTAATTAACATGGGTTTGTGTTTATCAATGTTAATATTTTTTGTTTACTCTAGAAATTTTTAAAAATAAAAAAAATCATTATTTTTTATTCAATAACGATTAAAAACAATTATTCAAAAACAAATTTCAGAAATAATTAAAATATATATATATATATATATATATATATAAATATATATATATATATATATTTTACTAAATAATATTGAACTAAAATTAATAATAAAATAACAATTGAAAACATTACAAAATTTTCGTAATAAATTTACATTTAAAACGCTTATAGTTTTTTGAGTTAATTGTTAAATTGAACTAGTTTGCAGTTATTTATTTATTGAGGTAGTTAAAACACTTAACGTCTATAAAAAAAAATAAAGATAATTTTATGACGTCAAAATCGGGTTAAGCTAATGCATTAAGCACTTTTTTATTTAAAACAAGGCCTGAGGTATAATCGAAAGTAGATTTTTTTGAAACTGGGTAAAAGAGGGGTTCCGTTTAGCTTTTTTAATATTTATTGATAGTTTGTTTATTTATTGACAATTATAAATTTTAGTGAGTTCACTATTCTTTCTCTTAAATGTTATATGTTAATTATATATATATATATATATATATATATATATATATATATATATATATATATATATATATATATACACTACCGACAAAAAGTTTGAGGCAGGTACTAAATTTTTTAAAATTGCTAAATAAATAAACTTTTTCTAATATGATTTGTACTTTAATGATAATGAATACAAAAACTAATAAACATTAAACATTTTTTTATTTTAAATTCTTAATTATAATTGTTATTTTAATTAAATTTTTGATTCGTCAAAATATCCTCCTTTATTCTTTATTACAGCGGCACAAATCTTTGGCATTCTATTGATCAATTTACGTAGTATTTCGGGTTGTATTGCATTCCATTGTTCTTCCAACATGTTCCAAAGGCTTTCTCGAGAAGATGGTTGCGTTTCTCGCACTTTTCTGTCAAGTTCTTCCCATATAATTTTTACCCTGCCTCAAACTTTTTGTCGGTAGTATATATATATATAAAAACCTTGGAATTAGGAAAAATGAAGTCCGCAATAATTTGCCGACCTCATTTTTTTTTTAAATTGGCATCAGGTCGGCAAAAATAATTTGATACAAAGGTCTGACCATAAAACATAAAAACAAGGTCGGCAAGTTTTTGCCAACGTTAAACATTTTCAGGTAGGCAGTTAGGTTGGTATTGCCGAATGCTGACCTTAATTCTCATTGAGAAAAAATTAAATACACGGAATGTTATTAAATATTCCCAAGGTATTGTTTTCTTAATGAAATTTTTTTATTTTTTATTTTGGTTGACTATTTATAATTGCGCTACTCTTTTAAAGTTTAAAATTTTTATATTTTGTTTAGTTATTAAGGACATTTTTAAACAATCGGTGCGAAAAGAATTTTACAAATAATTAACTATATAATTACATAATTACAAAGAATAACTATAAAGAAGGTTTTTTATCTTTACTGATTGTGCGAATTTTTATTAATATTATTTTTGTTAACTGGTGGTATTTTAAAAACACACTAATTCGTTGTGAAATTAATAAAACCTAGTTTTTAAACACAATAGCATTGAGGCCCAATACATTGCAATTAGAAATTTTTTAGATGCTTTTGATCTCATACAGTTCACTTATTTCAATTCCTGTCTATTTAAAAAAGGTTTGTACAAGATTAGCTGAGTTTCCTGGCCGACCAATATTCTTGATAACCTCCTGCTATCAGTTGAAGAGCTTGATATAGCCATAAATAAGTCTGTTAAGCTGGGGAATAAACTATTTATATCATAAATCCATAAAAGGTTAAAAAACAGTAACATAAAGATAAAACTACTTTACTTTAAAATATTTTTTTGCAAAAACAAAATGTATAAATTTCTCATTTTAAAATTATTTACATTTGTATATTTGTAAAAAATATATACTAATGCAGAAAAAAATCAGACCGTTAGGTAAAAATTACCAAATATGGAGCTGTTTCACACGCCTTGAATTTCATGAAATTCAAGTTCCATTACTCTAAAATCAGGCAGGTTTTTATTCTGAGTAATAAAATACTTAAAAAGATCAATAAAATAACTGACTACATTTCTCTTTCCAGGGCATCCCATTTTTTGACCTGCAACTTTTCTGATTCTGCAATTTTTAAAGCAAAACTTTCATTTCATAAACTTTTTAGGAATAATTTATGTCATAAAGTAACAAATTGTTTAAAAACAATGGCTTGCAAAATGGTTTGAGATGTAAAATACAAAGAAAATAATTCTTAACTAATTTTTTTTTCAAATGAAAGACTTTTCTTAAAATAAGTCGAAATATAATAAAAATGAAATCAATAAAAATAGCACTTTGACTTTATTTTATTTAAACTTATATTGTGTAAGTGTACTTCTGTACACTGTCTTTATATATAAAATGGCAAGTATAATGGTAGCATATATAAAATATACTTTTTAGTTTGAACTCCTAACAGAATTATCCAATATTTCATTATCATATATATATATATATATATATATATATATATATATATATATATATATATATATATATATATATATATATATATATATATAAGTTGAAATTCTTGAAAAAGATGAAACATGTTTTATAGCATTGCTTTTACAATTTTGATAAGCGTGGTGTAGTGCAGTGCACACGCGAGATTTTGCAACTTTACTGAAGTTACAAACCACCCTCTAAATGTATTTAAAAATATATAAAAACTATATATTTGAAATGAACAATATTTCCAAATTTTGGTAGTTTTTTTTTCTTTGACAGATCAAAGTTAATGGTAAAAATTTAAACAAAACTTCATCATCTAAACATGTTTTAGAAAAATTCAAAATAAAGACATTTATTAGGGCAAAAAGTACGCAACTTCACAATATATAAAAGTTATTATAAAGTAGAAGACTGTTTTAATATGCAATTATATGCAATATTTATTTGTAGTTATTGTAATTCTATGATTTGTCTATTATTTTAGGCAAAGCAAGCTAGCAAGTTCAACTATTTAATAAACATTGATTACCAAATAATTAATAAGTTACCACTTCTTTCTTGCGATTCATCTCTTCGATCCCCACTGCCTCTTTCTCCTGAATCTCTGCGGTGATCGTTATCGCTTGATGCCATTTACCCAACTATGACCCCTTCGAAAGGCCTTTTTACCTGCAAAACGTCCACTTAAAACTAAAAATAATCCCCGAACACCTTAAGTGCTAACGTGAATTTTACATCTATTTTGGACTGGAAACGAGTCCGATTCAACCCGCATTTTTCTTTTTCGACTTTTTGTTGGACCGATGAAAAAAAAAAAAACTGTATATTTAACTAAATAAAAACAGGATAAATAAAGTTAATAATGTTTAACCATTTTAATTTTAATTTTTTTGTTTGAACTCATGATAAAATTGATAAAAGGACGGGAAAAAACAAGTATTTTTTATTAAACGGAAAAGCAATGGCTTTTCATTTCCGTTTAATTAAAAAAGACCGTTCGAGGATCATTATAAATTTTGATAGTATCCCTGAAAATACTTTTTTTTAAGTATTTATTGTTGTTTACTGTTGATATTTGTTTGTTTTTTTTGTTAAGCTTTTTCTTATTAATTAACAGGCAAGTTTGTCTTAATTAAAATGCGACAAACTGTAGAAGTTTTTTCTTTTGTTTTTTAAAGCTATGTTTTCTAATAAAGTTTTTAGAAATCTACTCATTAAACTATTACTAATTAAATATTTGTAATAAATAATATAGTTGTTACTGATTAACTTTTAATAACAAAATAATTTTATTCAAGTAAGTTATTACAATATATATATATATATATATATATATATATATATATATATGCAATCATCAGGTGTAAATACTATATATATATATATATATATATATATATATATATATATATATATATATATATATATATGCCGAGTTTTTAGTTTTTCCTCCTGCTCCTGCTCCTCCTCCCCCCTTGTAAAATACGAAAGTTTAGATCCGTAATTGAAAGATTATTCGCTAGTTTCGCTTTACGAACTACTAAGATATACAATTTTAATAAATTCTATACTCAATTTATTAAAATATTATTATAAATAATTTAAATGATTCTTAAAACCTCTGCGCTGATAATATATGTTTTTTTAAATTAAATCATTCTTTTTTTTCGTTAATAATTTTAAATTGAGTTTGCTTTAGTGTTGGATAAACTCAAATTCAGCGTTCACCACTGTGAACCGCAGATAAATTTTTAAATTGACCATAACGATGTTGTTTAGTTTTAAAAATATAGTTTTGATTCATTTTCAGGAAGTTTTATTTAATTTGCATAAACCTTAAATTGATTTTTTGTATTCTAAGTACGATATTAAAAAATTTTTTTAGATAATTTTTAATAATGGTTAATGTTCAAATTTGTGTTTTTAACGCCTATACAGATATTTATGCGCTTTAATTTTAAAATTAAACAAATAAAATAAAACGAAAAGTTAAGTTTTAAAAATCTGATTATAACTTAGACACTTCAAATACCATTGTTAGCACGCATATTAATGCACTCTAAACAAAATTATTGGAAACATATTTAAACAATTTTGAGAAACTTAAACGATTTTTTATTTTGTGTCAAGTTGACTTTTAATTATTTCTCTCACAGAAACATGGTTTTAGAATATAAGAAATTAAAAGCTTAAAATTATTTCTCTCACAGGTACATGGCTTTAGATTTGAAGAAATTAAAAGCTTAAAATTAAAAAAAAACTATGTAACTATTCGTAGTGTTGGAGGAAACTTGGAAAAATCAGATTTAAAAGTATGTATTTCCACCCACCGGTTGTCAATTAAATAAATTAAACCATGAAATGGATTCCGCAAATTAACTAAAGAATGTGAGTCATTAACAATACATGCAAATCTAATAAAAACGTAGTAGGACATTATTTTTTACTAACCGCTAACTAACCGCTTCCTAGTAATGCCGAATACTGATGTATCGAAGTATTTTAGGTAGAAGGAAAAAATCCCACAAAAAAATCCCCACATGAAAAAATCCCCTCCAATTTTTTTTTTACAGTACATAAAATAAACGATATATGAATATAATAGTTGTTTATATTATAAATTTTTTGAACACTCATGTTATGTTACCAATCTCAATCCTTCATTTTTCATAAATCGACTGACAAATAATCGTGCAAGGAGTGTACATACTTGCATTTGTGACAAAATAATAAAGGATTAAAAAAAAAAAAGCGAGAAAATAATTTTATTTGTGTTTTGATAAGCATTATAACTATTGGCATTTAAATTCAACAAAATGATTTGAAATTAGAACTTTTATAAACTTTTGCGTGAAAAAATATTTTTGCATGTTCTCTTGAGGAAAAGATTTTAATTGTGTTGCTGAACTTATTGAAGGTTGTATCTGAGTTGCACACATTTTTAGCCCACCATAGACTGATGGAGTAAATTAATGGTGAGGACATTTTCAAAAAATTTTGACAATGACAAAATTGTGATCAGGTTATCTTTATATACTACATCTATGATCAACGGAACTGTTGGGAGACCAAATGAGACTTTTGCTTCGTCATCTTGACTCACTAAAGCAACTTCTACTGGTTTTAAGAATGAATCTATGTCCTCCAAATTCTCAATTAAAACAAAAACAAAAAATTGAATCAGGACGGTTTTTAAAGATTTTTGTCTGTTATGATGAATCCTACAAGAACACTAATGATCTGATTTTTGGCTGTTTTTTTTAATCATCATTTTTGCCATCTATTATGTGAAAGTATGATCGTGCAAGATAATATTTGACCGTTGATCTGCCAACTGTGAAGCCGTCTTTTTGAAAAACTTTCGTCAACTTATCAAGAGATTTATTTGTTCTTAAAGTCTCGTATTATCGTTTGTTAGCTGATGCGGCATTGTTAGAAGCAATCTTAGATTGTACACAATGTTAATATGATCTATGATCAGTGACGGATACAGTACTTTTTGTTGTTTGAGATAGCTAACTTCCAGACATGGAGCAAACTCCAAACATTTGTAAGTTTATCCTTATGTCAAATAACGAGGTTGTTTGCGATGTCAAATTGCAATGATTGGAAACCGGAAACAAAAAAGCCCTTTGACTTCATCCACCTCCTTCTCCCGCCCCAAAGGTGAGGGGCAACAAGTTGATAAAACATTTTTTGTACCATTCTTAACTATACTTATATTCATCAATAAATTTTAAGTTACATAGCGTTCAAAAATTATGATCATATAAAATTTGTAGCCCCCTCAAATTAAGGGGAGTTTAAACTTTATATGGTCATAATATCAAACAACAAAAAATCATGGATCCGTCACTGATCATAGATTGGATTACAAGACACTGTGTACGATTTAATATCAAAATCTCAACATCGATTTTTACATGGAAAAGATTGCTTTCAAACCTGATTAAATCTCATAACATTTTAACAGAAGCAATTTACCTTGAACACCTAACTGACATAATTAATTGTTAATAATTAATATGAAATGGCTTTTCCAAAGCATTCATCACAGTGTCACACAATGACATTTTTTTATAAGACTCGTATCATTTGAAACCAGCAATTAAAATGTATATGCAGTTGGCTAGCTAATGGACAACAATGAGTAGTAATTGGAGAATTAACGTCTGAGTGAAAAATCTGAGTGGAAGGGTGATGAGGGCGTTACTCAAGGATCCGTTCTTGCATCATCTAATATTTGTGTTCTTCAAGAATGACTTACCAGACTAAATTTATAACCATATCAAATTATACGCCAATGATGGTAAGGTTATATGAGTTATGAATGTCAATGAATATTTCTTTGACTATGAAAAACTACAAGCGGACACGGACAGCGTTGTAAACTGGTTAAACAACTGCCTTGTGAACATCGAGAAGTACAAAGTACCCAGCAAACACTCCATGCTTTGTCCATGCATGGGATTCATTGGATGATGACCGGTACCACTGCGGCGATGATGCCGTTTATATTCCAATGGTTGGCCATGTTCGTTTTACGATCGGCCGATTGTGCCGATTATGCCGATCTTGCCCCAGATTTTAACCATGTTTGTAATTGAAAAAAAAAAAATTAAATTTGCGCATGCGTTATTTTTACAAAGAATTTTAAAATAAAATCTTAAGGAGGTAAAAAATTAGCAAAGAACTAAAAAATAAAAATTCAAAATAAGGATAAAAATCTTCAACTTTTTAACAAATATCAGTTTCCTTATTACTTTTTATTGATTTCAATTTGTTATAATTTTATTGGAATTTATTAACAAATGATAAGAAATCTTTTATACAAGTGAATGCACTACAAAAACTAAAGCACCCCAAAAACAGCGTGGTCAGTTATATGGCTATAAAAATTTAAATCTGTATTTTAAAACCACAAAAGAAATGGTTTTTGATACATGAATGTCCAGCAACAATTAAAATAAAAGATAACAAAGATAAAAATATAGAAAAATTTTTACAAACGTTTTCAGTTAAAAAAAGTTTATAAATTTTTTAGAATCTTTAAGAAAAATTGCTATAAAATAGGGATTTTTAAACTAAGTTTGCAACTCCAATCTAGTTAACCTAACTTTTATATATTCTATACATAAATCAAGCCATTTGCATTTTAAGTAGAAGGAAAAATGTAAAAATAACTATTAAAATGTACAATTTAACATTTTAATAGTTATTGGGGTGGTTTAAAAAAAAAATTAACCAGAATCAATCTTTTTCACTAAATTTGCACAAAATTTATACAAATATCTCATTAAAATAATTAGTTCATTTCATTCTAGCACCTGCTAATAAAATCATTTCTGGATTTCGTCAATTTACTTTGCAATTTACTTTGCTGCAAACAAACTTCATAATATTAGGACAGGTTAGACACTGCTTCAAGCCGAAAGCTTTACATTTTATGTCTTCACAATTACATTGAAGCATACATTTAATAAAAAGTTTTTTAACTTCCTTTTTTTTTTTTTAACCATCTTCTTTTTCTTTTACCTTTTTTTTTTGCTTCTTTTTATAGATTCAACTACAGTTAATACATTGTTTGACGTCATTGAGCCATGTACTTGGGTAACACGTGTCATATCTTTTGATAATTTAGGCTTTACTTTTTTGGTTACCATAAAACCTGGTATTTCTTACAGTTGAATACTTTTTTTCCTGAAATTCATCAATCAGTTTCATAGCTTGTTCGAACTTTGACTTCTAGTAACTTGCTGAATCACGTCTTTTATCAGGCGAAGAAAATAAAAGAGATGACTGTTTCTCTGCTTCAATACAGTTTTCTGCTCAAATTGGATGCTTTTGTTACTTCTATATTTTGAGCCAAAATTCTGGATTTTACAAATCTTTTAACAAATTCGTCAACAACGGATTTGTTAAAAGAATAATTTTTACATATGCGTGATCCAAAAAATCAGGAGCTAGGTCGTATAATCATTTAATAACTCACTTATCGGCCCAGACTTCTCGATATTGAATCAAACGTTAGAACGATTCTTTTTTAATTCAGTTTTAACCCATTTTTGCCAAGTTACTTGATTATTTAAACTCTCAATTTCATACTCTAATATTTGAATGTTAAGTGCATCCATACAACATTCGCAATGGTTCATGAAACACTCAATAAACGGATTCTCGCATATGAAGTTCAAGTGTATGTCATTGTCTGTCAACAAATAATCAAATATGCGATGGGACTTTTTTTAAGTTGCTAATTTAAAACGTATATTTTCATGAAATAGCGCAAACGCAAACGTTATATGGCGTAACGCAACTTTAAGTATTAAATTTGGAATCATTTTTTCTTTGATAGAAAAAATAATTATAAAGTTTTGTCTTTATTAATCAAGAGTTACATTTTATCAAAAAAATATTTAAAAGTTTTAAATTTTTAGTGTAAGAATCGAGTTTTTATATATTTTTTCTTACTGACGTAACGCATATTTTTTTATTGTTCTCGTCAAATATTTTGATTAATTGTTTACTTTTGGTTAAAAATCTTTTTTGTTATGAAATAGTACATCTATCTTCTTCCTTTAGGTATCAAAAAACACTTTAAAAATTACAATCACATATACTTAAAGTATAACATTATTAAATGTACTTTATTGATTTTAGAAAATGAGAAAATTTCCAAGTTTTGGCAGCGTGAAGGTGTCTCATTGCTAAATTTTAAATTTATATTTATATGAATTTTAGAACACAAATAGTAATATATATTATAATAATAATATTATATATTATAATAATTCATAAGCATAAACAGTCAAAGAAAAATTTTTTAAATCACGATTTTGTCAAAGTTTCTATGGAATGCACAATATTCTGATGGAACTGAAACCGCAGGTGTGCACATGTTCTTGTGTGTGAGAACATTAAAATAGCATAATTATTTTTTTCATTTTCCTTGTTTTGAAAAGAATTGTCCGTCAGACAAATCAATAAGCAAGTTCGATGAGTTATACAGGGCCGACGAAGTGAAGGGGCACAATTGCCAATTTCTAAAAAAGCAATTCTCTATATCTAGAAATTTCTAAAAAAATAAAGTAATGGAAAACATTGTACACAGAAGTTATAATAATCATTGAGTAATAATAAGTTATCTGAGTCAGAAACTTGATTAACTTTCCGGACCTTATATTGAATGTTTTATGGTATTTTGATGGTGATAATCGTAACTGTTGAAATTTCTAACAACAAAATCTTTAAGATCCTCATTCACAGAACAAGATAATATTGCTAAATATTGATTAATATTAATGATTTTAAAGTAAACAACTTATCAAATAACGGTTACCCGTCATTAAATAACCCGGACAGTAACAAACGGGTTGGTACAGTCTTAGTCAAAATATAAAAACTGGGTGAAACTTTTTTCCAGTGAGCAAATCCAGGTTTTGCGTTTTTTGTAAAACCAAGACCCAATGTATTTAAAATTTATTTAAACCATTTATACTCATTTTTATAATTATTTTTATAGATTAAGTTTATTATATTAGACACTTTTTTTAAATATAGTTATAGTAAAATTTTTTATTATTTATACACTATTTAACTGAATTCGATATTTAAGCACTATAATCGGTTTTTGATTTTACAAAAAACGCGAAACCTGGATTTGCTCACTGTCAACCTATAAAACTTTGTGACACAAAAAACAATTTTTAAATTAATATATTATATTGGTTTCTCCTTAGATATAACCAGGATGGCCGAGTGGTTAAGGCGTTGGACTTAAGATCCAATGGACGTATGTCCGCGTGGGTTCGAACCCCACTTCTGGTAATACATTTTCTTATGAAAACACTTTTTCTTAAGAAAATATTAAATTTAATCTTTTAAGCAGCTGCTCAGTCAAAATGAATAACATTTTAAACCGATATTTTTTTATTCTAAACGCATCATTTTGAGAAGGCTGATCATATTGAATCTCGAATCAGCGCCGGCCCGAGGAATTCTAGCGCCTCGGGCACGGATTCAAATTGCGTCCTTTATAATTATGCATTTTTATAAATTATAAACCATTTATTTATTAAATTAAACAGGAACCAATTTAAACTTTATACAATACTAAAAATTCATTCATCTAGCCCTTAGGTCGGCAATGTTTTTAATTAGTTCTGTTATGTCAATTTTAATGTCTTCTGTTATGTGTTCAGGGCCGCCGAGAGCTGTCACGCCGCCGCCTGGGACAGCAATCCTGATTGGCGCCCTTATTTATCAAATTTTCCCTATATTATATATGAAGGACTTTTTTTTTTTTTTTTTTTTTTTTTAGGTACCTGTATTTCATTTGGCGCCCCTTGAATATCTGCCGCCCGGGACAAACTGTCCCTCGCGACCCTTCCCCCCACCTCTAGGCGGCACTAGTTGTGTCGCTATTTCATTTTCGATAAAAAGTATAACTAAGTTATTCAATCGTTCGTCATTTATAGTAGATCGTAAAAAGTTTTTCATTAGCTTTAATTTGCTACAACTTCTCTCACCACTTGCAACAGTAATTTTTTTTTAACTTGTTATTTAGGTGCCCCAAGAAGTCCTAACGGTCTTGTCACAGAGCACGGCGGAAGTGCATTTAACCAGGAAGTTTGCGCCTCCTACCTTACCGATACGCGAAATATGTCCAAAGCTCGTTTCGAACCTGTATCTCCTGCTTATAAAGCAAGCACTTTAACCACTGCACCACGACCGCACCCACTGCGCCACGGCCGCACAATCGGTATGGTAAGCATTATTTTTAATGAAATCCAAATATTTTAAACCACATTTTGCAATCCACTTGATTTTAAAAAGTTCAAGATATTTAGAGGACGTCCAAGAATAACTTAAGCCAAAAGGGTGGATGCCGATTTTAATTCGTCAAATAAATCTGCGCCATTAATATTGCAATTATTTTCGATTTTTAATTTCAAATGCAGATCTTTGCAAAACTTAAGTAAGTCATCGTCCGCAGAAAATTTCGTTAGCTTATATAATATTCTTCAAGTTTGGTAAAATTCATTCAGTTGTTGAAATCTTTCTTGAAGAGATGCTATGGCATTATCTAACATATGCTAATACTGCCTGGGGAAGTACAAATAAATCTAAATTAAGTTCTCTATATATACACCAAAAACACGCATCAAGATTGATTTATAATAAAAATAAATTCACTCGTGCCGATTCTTTACTTAAAAACTTGAATGCTTTAAATATGTATCAAATTAACATCTATTAAAATATTTTATTTATGCTCAAATATAAGCTCGGACTTGTCCCAACTCATTTTACTAATAACTTTTTTCAAACTAACGCCAACAGATTTATCGCACGAGGAACTGGAAACTTTACGTTGCCCATAAAAAAAACAAATTTTTCGAGATTTTCAATTGTTTACCGTGGTCCCTATTTATACAACAAAATAATACCTCAAAATATAGAACTTACTAAACTGGATAATCTTATTGCCCTGAAGAAAAAACTAAAAGATCTCATAATTAACAAAACCAATTTTATTGATATGTATTAAATATAAAAGAACAATTTATATAATAAAATGTAAAAAGAACAATTTAAGTTATAAAAATAAATAAAGAAATAAAAAAGAAAAACTAAATTAAAAAATATATATAGTAAATACATATAGTTAGCAACTATACATAGTAAATCTTACTAAACAGATGACTTCAAAAAGTAAATGTGTGTTTTATAGATTTACTCTTTAAACTTTTAGTTTATTTTGTATTTTAAAGGTTCTCGATCAAAAGACTTTTCTTAGTCTTCTGCGAGTTTCCTTACAACTACATAGTACTATTAATATATATTAATGTATAGTTTCAATGACAACGACAAGCAAGTCCCTAGTAGCCCTATGGTGCGACGGACTTACGTATATTTTTTGAATGCATGAGTTAATAGCCAGTACTTTATACTATAAACTACGAATTTTTAAGTTTATTATTTTAACTCTATGTCAAACGCGCATGCGTAAAACAATTAACGCTCTTTATATATTGTAACTTGTTAACGCTCTTTATATATTGTAAATATTTGTGTGGGATATTTATATAAACTGGAGACATGTAAATGTTATTTATTTTTGAAATATATAATAATGATTGTTGTAAAAAAAAAAAATTAAAAAAAAAATTTAAGACGTTGTTCTTAAAATAGTTCTTTGGACTTCCAAAGAACAATTTTAATTGGTTCAACTTCCAAAGATTCAGCCAACTCTTTTTCATCCAGTAGAGAACTTTCAAAACCAATTATCCTATATTCTGTCGCAAATTCTGTACATGATTTCATAAGTGAAACTACTGAGGCTATATCCATGACGGCAGATTGCATGGATTTGCTAACAATATTTAAACGTTATAAAATATTGTACCAGGTATCAAGCATTAGCAAAAAACAAAAAGTGCTTATCTGTTCAGATAATATATAAGCTTCAAGTTTAATGGAAAGATCAGAAGAGTCTGTTTCATTCAAAGTTACTAAAGCATCGTAAATTTCCACTATATGGTACCGTATTGGTTTTAAACATTCAATTCGACATTCTCATTAAGTTTCACAAAGAGGATTAGCTGTAAAATTGGATATATGATCTTACAGTATGTTCCGTCCCAATGCTGAGGCTGAAAACAGTGTATATATTCGTTGGACAATTCTGAAAAATGATATAGGCACAGTACAAGATGTAGCACAGTCGCTTATAACTAAATTTAGAGAGTGACATCCACAAGGCATAAAAAAAGCTCTTGGATTTAATTCACAAACTCGAGCTTGTACGCCTTTATTTTTACCCTTCATATTTGCACCATTATCATGTCCTTGCCCTTTACAATTCATTAAATTTAAATTTAGATCTTCCAACAACTTTTTCAAAATTTCAAATGAAAATTGTCTTGTGGATTTTTCAACAATTTGATAAGTTAAAAAAATATTCTTTAACCTCTATCTCATCGCTTGAAATATCAACAAATCTTAATGTAAAGGAGAGTTGTTCAGTATGACTGACATCAGGGGTGCAGTCTAGAATAACACTAAAATATTTTGCCTCTCTAGCTCGTCTTAAAATATATTGTCTTTAATTCCGGATGCCAATAAAGAAATTAACTCGTTTTGAATTGTTTTTCCGCAATAAGTTAATGAGATTCTTTAGAAAAAATGCGTCGTAAATACTCGTTTAAAGTTGCGTCGTATTTGGTCAACAGTTCCACTAAACCCAAAAAATTTCCATTTTTAGAAGTAAATAATCAGTCTAAAGAACCACGAAAAGGTAAGTTATTTTTCGATAGGTACAAAATTATGTTGCACAAGCAATCTAACACAAGGCGCCGGTGATCTCTTTCTCTAATAAATAAAGATTGCAAATTTTTATCAATAGTTTTATTTGTTTTAAGCCTACGACTAGCTTCAAACCAATTACCAAAACACTTTAAATGTTTGGGTGAATTATCATGCGAATTTACATATTCAGTATTGTTTCCAGTTATTGATTCCAACAGTGGCTAACGATGATTTTGTTTTATCTGAATAATAAAGTTTACAACAAACACAAAACACTTTATCAATACTTGATGAATTTAGTAACCAGGTTTGCAAATAAGATTTGCCGTTAACTTAATTTTCTGTACATTAATGATTTCGAAAAACAACGATTGTTATGATCTCGTGGAAATTCAATAACATTTGTTAGGTGAGATTCTACATCAATTCCTACATAAATTATGTGATCACAAATTTTTAAACTAAGGGGAACTGACCATAGAGCAAGATCATTTATAAATATTTAAACGTCACCAGTAGTGGTAAAACTAGGAGATGTTGTTTCGAGTTATCTACTTTCTTCAGGCGTTTTTTCCATTTTCTCGAACGAAAAAGATTTACTACCAACTAATGACAAATGGCAACCAACTTCTTCACTTTGCTTGGACTCCACTTGAAAATATTTCGTAAAAACTTTGCAAATTTTTCATTTTCTCGTTTAAATTCAATTGCCTTTTTCGGTTTGCTGTACCCGATGGTTTATTTGCAGGCATGATGGACTCTTAAATTAATAAATTTAATACAAAAATAAGTTGTGCATAAATTGTTATTAAACGATCGTTCTAAAATAAGTTCTTTTTTCTAACGGCTAAACAAGAAATAAATTTTGAAACGCAACACTTTAATGTTTTCAATTTGGCAAAAAATGTATTCACTCTTAGCAAAAATAGGAGATAACTGTGCAGTCCGCACCCTAGAAAATCGCAACATTCCTGACCATGGGATTCCAAAAACAGCTTATGACCATGGGATTCCAAAAATGTAAAAATTTAAATCATCTGCCTACGTCCGTGAAAGAAAATCAATTTTGAAATTGTCCTTTGTTACACATATATGTAAAATGACAGCATTTCTATTTTTTGCATTTTTACAGCATTCTTTAAACAAAAATACATACAATAAATAAAAAAATATTATTCTAAAGGGATAAAAAGGTACATTCTGTTCTCACACAAAGATTTCTAATGTAAGGTCAACATAATTTATTCATAAATCTCTAATTCTATTTATTTTGTGCTCAGTGTTTTCTTCAAAGATTCTTGCTGTCAAAATCAACAAGGCACATCACAAGCCTTTTTCCATATTCTGGATGACTGATTGGGCGTTTGTACCTTGCCCAATTTGTACTAAAGCAATGGTGCATTGCTTCTGTTGTTTGTTCGCTATAAATACCAAGTGGCATCTTTTTCCTCAGGATAAATTCCTATATATGGAAAAACACAGCATGTGTTTTTGGTGTGACAGTTCCAATTGGCAATGCAAGAAAAGAGCTCAAAACTCATCAATTTTTTCTTCAAACTGACTGTGCAACTTGTTGCCAAAACAAGATGATACAACATTTTCAAATTTTCGAAAAGTTTCAATGATGAAAAGCATTGTCTTTTTCAGCCAATGTTTGCAAAAGATCCAAGTTCTTCAGCAACTTATTGTAGAAATTTCCTTCAAATTGTCCACCATTAAAGGGTTGATGTTGTATATGCAATGCTTGAAGCCATTCATCTGCCTTTGGCCATGAATTTTTCAGAATCTTAAAAAGATGATTGACCACTCCAAGAAGTAGATGCAACTCCATTGGAGGTATTAGATCAATTACCAATGCAGAATCTTCGAGTGAAAGAACAGACTCATAAACCACGCTTCCAAACTTCTTTGCATTTTTGGTATTTGAACCTGCTGCAGAGAACGCATGGAATGACTTCTTCAGAGAGCCAAAAGTTCTTGGAGTATCACAAATCGCAAGATTAGAACTTTCCGCTGTGCACCATGTACATGGATGAGAGGATGAATGAGCCTGCAGACCGCACAGGATGTTAGCCAATTTCATGTCACAAGAGATAACAAAATTGACCTCTTGAATGTCGAGAAGGGAAAGAATGACTTTCACATTGTTAAAATTTTCTTGAACTCCTTCAACCACAGCCACAAGAAGTTGTTTTTTCACTCCTGTATCCTTTGATGCTTGTGATGTAAGCAATCGTTTGCTTGGAGGTGAAGCTTCACTTTGGATCTCTGGATCCAATTCACAAACTCCGAGACAGACTTTTAAGAATCCTCCACCGCCGTCGATCCCTAATTTAATGACTGAATTGCAATGTGCAACAATGTAATTTGAAGTTGTTTTGTCCGCGTTTGGAAATGCCGCTGGTCTGAGTAAATCTCTCTTCAAGATTTTTCCCAAGGTTTTGAAATTTTTTAACAATGTATGGCTCTAAGACTTTGGTTGTGCTAACATTGTTGATTGTTGTTGCAAGCTTTCTGATGCCATTATTGGACAACCCTGTGTTTATTTGAACCTGAGAAAGATCTTGCGCTGTTACAACTGGGTGATCCTTGAATAGCTGTTTTGCACTTGATGGTCCTAAAACATATGAAAATTAACTTTACAGCAAATATTTTACCAAAATACTTGAATGATGTAACCATATGTTTACCTGGAGGTATAGGCAATGCTCTCCCACCCTTGGTTTGTGAAAGTCGAACTGTTCCATGTAGAGATGCTCCTTGCTTGTGATTGTTGAAGATGCAATCTGTTCCGCAACTTTACCATCATTGGCTGCCAGAGATCTTATATTCTCTCTAAACTGTGATACGGAGCATTGATGTGGCAATCCCCTACCAATTAGTGACAGACATTTTGAGCACCTTTTGTCCGAAATCTTTTCACCTTTCGTGTCAGTGTCAAGAGGGTGCTTTTCAGTCAATTTCAACCGACCAATGCCACAAATCAAGCATTCACAAGGATTTCCTCTTGTGAATGGTTTGACAATGATAGTTTCAAAGTCAAATAGAGCTGGTAATTCACCAGGATGTCCTTCATAACTTTTCCTCAGAGCAGTTTTACAAATTTCACACAGCCCTTGCGGTAATCTTACATCTTCAAAATTGATTTGTTGTCTGTAGACTTGTTGAATTTTTTCATGCAAAAACGTTGTGAGCTGTCTGTTTGTCTTTTTGAGACACAGGAGGCAAACAACTTTCCTGTTTTCATCATGATTCCTAGCTGAATTGGACATTTTTTCGTTTTTTTCTTAAGAGACTCAAAAATGCAACCTTCACAGATTTAGTTTCTTTGAAAAAGTGCCTTTTCCTGAAATTTGTCAATTTAAAATTAAAAAAATTATATTGCAAAAATCTATATTTTACCTTTGTTAGAAGTTTTTTACATTTAATAAAAGCTGTAAAAATGCAAAAAATAGAAATGCTGTCATTTCATATAAATGTGTAATATGAGAAAATTTCAAAATTGATTTTCTTTCACGGACGTAGGCAGATGATTTGAATGTTTACATTTTTGGAATCCCATGGTCATAAGCTTTCACAGGAATGTTGCGGTTTTCTCGGGTGCGGATGAGACAGTTATCGCCAATTTTTGCTAAGAGTGTATTACTTAATAACTTTTACGACCCAATTTCGCATTTTTGTAAATAGAAATTAAATTGCAATATTTTAAATTAGGAACTTTTAAAAATGAAATAAGATCATTAAATAATAACTTTGCGGTGAGACACATAAATATAATGCACCCCAGGCTAGTGCCCGGTCCGCCCATAGCTAGGGACGGCCCTGTCTCGAATGATTCTTACATTTTGTTTTAAAACTGTCTTTTAAAATAATAGTGATTATATCGTCAGTATACAAACTAAATGCATTATGTCCATTTTTTGCAATATGGAGTTATTTATATTATTATTTAGTATTATAAATTCTCTAACACTTAATATACCCCACAAAATTAATTAATCAATTATTAATGAGTTATCAAGTATTTTTATTTCAACTATTACAAAAAAACTTATTATTTTAACTATTAACTTATTCATTATCTCAAAATGATGTTTTTGGATTTAGTGCATTCCCCCTGTATACCGACGATAAATTGTTTTAAATAATTATTTTACATAATTTTAAAATAATCACCTATAAAGCCTTTCTAACGGTTAAAAGCTATCCAAAATAGGTCCGGTTGATGACGTATGTAGGTAAAAAGTGTAATATTGGGGTAGTATTGTTTTATTATTGCCTATTAACCTAACTTGCTATTGTTGTAAGCTAAATGCTCTTCCGCAGTGCTCTGGGACACTGCGGAAGAGCATTTAGCTTTCCAGATACCGTTTTCAGATACCGGTATCTGGTATCCGCTACCGGTGTCCGGTATCCAAATTATTTAAACTAGTTTTTTTTAAGTTTTTTTTCATTGTAATTGTAATTGTTATACTAAAACAAAATCAAATATATTAAAATAACAAGAACAAAGTGGCATACACAATCAACAGACAATAAACATTGAAATATTATCATAGTTTAGACAATAAATATTAAAATAAACTTAAATTTTAAATGTTTAATTTTGTTTTTCTAATTTTTTTATTGCAATTTTAAATTTATAAAAAAATTAGAAAAACAACATTAAACATTTATAATTTAAGTTTATTTTAATAATTATTATTAAAAATTATTATCTTAAACCAGACAATAAACATTAAAACTATGCATTTTTTTGCCAATCATATGTAAAAGAATATATTAAATAATAAAAGAAAATAAATTAAACATCAAAAGACTCAGAAAAATAATCCATGTCATCTTTTTCATCCAGAAGTGATGCTTTAATGTAAATAAAACCCAACTTTTCAACTGTTTCATTTGATAAACGGTTTCTTTTCTTGCTGCGAACAAACAAGAAAAAACTCATATACATTCACTGGCAGCAGAATATGTTGGTACAAAACAAAGTTTTCTTGCTACTTCAAACAATTTTGGAAACACTGATTTTTCAAATGCGCCCAAATAATGTAGAATCGACATTTCAAAAAATTCTTCTTGTTCACAGTCAGGGAGGTCGGAAAAATGGGACATGTAATTTAACAATTCATCTTTTGCCTTTTGAATTTCATCTTGATATCTGAAGAACTTCTGAATGTAGATTTTCCTCTAGAATTTTACTCTGAATGTAGATTTTCCTTTATATTGTAGAATTGCCTCTGTGTGGCAAGCTTGTCAGTCCAAATTATACAATTACTAACAGTGTTTTTTGGTGACAGAAAGATATGCAAATCTTATTGATTTAGTATGAATAAATGCCCAACGCTCATCAACTATATGCAATAACTCTAATTTATGTGCTTTATGCTCAGCAAATTGAAAGCAAAGCAATTTGCAAGACATCAGTTAAATTTCCATTATTGCGTTCAAGGAAACCAATAATACTTGAAGGAAATTTAAGAACCGATTCAACATCCTTCAAATCTCTCAAAAACTGTGCACTGCGTACACATTTCAAGAAATTATCTAATTGGATCTTTTTGATTATTTCATCATCAGCAAGCTCCATAATAACAAATTTAGCAGTAGATAAATTGATTACTGCATTATATTGTACCACTTTGTATCAACAGGTAGAATCAACCCCTTTGAGACGCGTGATGTTCTAATTTGGTTAAATGTTGCTACGACAAGTTGGTAGCGCCTAATAAAATTAATCATGCCAATAGCTTTTGACAAAATGTTATAGAAGGGCTCTAATTTACAATCATCATGTATTAGTAGATTAAATACATACTAACTTGAGAAGTATTGCGTTGCATCTGGTGGGATTTGAATGAACTTGTTTCACAAATAATTCTATTTGAAACTTGAGAGACTGAGTCAGCAGGATTCAGAGAGCCTGTGGAGACTTGTGAATTTATTAAATTTTGTGAGAGGCAAGGATTTACTGATTCACCTAATGGAGACGTTCTGGACTAAGAATCACTTGACTCACTTCTACGGGAACGCTTTGAGTTAGCCTTGACCCATAAATCCTTCTCAACTGCTGGGATTTTGGAGCAAGACCTAGACTTATGACTTGTAAATGCAATATTTTATTTATTATTTAGGTGCCCCAAGAAATTCTAACGGTCTTGTCTCCTTCCTTACCGTGACGCAAAATATATACAAAGTTCGTTTAGAACCTGGATCTCCTGCTTATAAAGCAAACGCTCTAACCACTCCGCCACGGCCGCACATAAATAGAAAAAGTTAAATAGGTGGATTAAAAATTACATTAATTTCATTAATAATATAAACTGTGAAGCCATAAATTATAGCTGTATGTATGTATTAAGGGCCATAATACATACATAGTCTTATAGTAATTAATAACTACCATATACATATTAAAATACTAAAAATAACTAATAGAATAATTACTAATACAAAGATATGTTTGTACCAAAAGTGATATGTAAAAATAAAAACCTCTTTGGCTCAATCGTACCCTTTTAATCCTCATAAATAAAAAAATTTACGTTGATTGATGATAATAATGATGATAAACAAAATAATGTTTGGTTGATGAAGCTGAACCTAGAAAAATGTAAAGTTATGCATATGGGAAGAAACAACTTACGCTCAAACTATTCACTTCAAGATACAATTAAATATTTATATTACAATTTAGAAAAATCAGATGTAGAAAAAGATCTTGGTATAAGTGTAACACTTTAGAGATTAGTAGTAGCATGCTTACGAAAGTGTTCCGTGCAGAGACGTATTTACGGGGGGCTAGGGGGGGGCTTTGGCCCCCGGGCGCCATGTTTTGACAGGGCGCCAGCTTTCAGAATGTTAGAATTTTAGAAAATTGTAAAATAGTCTATTTATATCATTTCACGAAAATTTTTATATTATTATTATGTTCAAATCATAGACCTACTTATCGACTTACTAAATATCTCTAGTTGATTTTAGAAAAATTTAGTTAGCAGAAGAAAATATCAATCAAAAGGAGATCAAATTAAACTTGCAAATTATACATAATTATGCGCCAATTATTCATCTAAAAATGTTGATTTGATACTGAAAGTCACGTGTCTAAACAAATTATTTATTTATTATAAATATTTTAATGATACGGTATGTAGCGATAGCTTAACGGTTAAGCTCATCACTCTGACGCTGGCGCTCCGAGGTCTACTCCTACGAGTGTTCTTATTTAATATACTATCTAATCTTGATATAAATAAAATTTATATTTTTTTTTGAATAAATGATTTATAATTTTTATTAATCAAATACTTGATCCTTATTTATTAATTAGTAAATAATATACTAGAAAAAAATAAATGGTGCGTTTTACCTAACATTTTCATTTTACTCTTAATTGACTTTATTAACAGAAATACTTAGGTATAGACACAGCTATTTACTTTTAAAAAATGAAATAATTCTTCAAAGATTCTCTTTACATTTTCTAAAAAAAAAAAACTCTTTAAAAATACTTTAAACTTTAAATAATCAGTTTGTTTTTTAATTTATTTTTATATAATTTGAAGTGATGAGCAGAATAAATTACGCATTAATTATATTAAATTAGCAATTTGACTTTGATCGCCTTTTTTGCTAACCATCTTGTATATACCACGTGTGCACAATATAATTTTGAATTTTTAAGATTGCTGTCAGTTTTTTTTATTGTTGGCCTAAGTATTTTGTTCTTCGGTATGTTGTCTGCTTAATCCCTTGTATTACAGTATACAGTCTTGAAAAAGGTAAATATTCGTATTTCGATTATTGTTTTTAGTTTTAGTATTAACATTATTGTTATCATATATATATGATAACAATATATATATAATACACACTTTTTAGGATTCTTATTTTAAAAAGCAATGATGATTCATAGTAAAAAGCTTAGTGGCGCAGAAAACCGAAAACGAACCCATGCAAAAAATGAAGCTCAAGCAAAAATACTTTTAAAGACTGCTAAGTTAGAAACATATTTTAGCTTTACAGATAAACAGCTTCACACATCGCCGGGTAAGTTTATTTAGCTAGAAAACCATACGTTTTATTAATTTTGCTTTCTAGCAAATATATATACATATAGGTACATATTGTTCTGTTATTTATTGTTTATACTTTATATTGTTATGTTATTTATTATTAAATGTAAATAATTTATATCTAAAATGTAGATATGTGTAGTAATCGTTATTTATGCTTTCAGTTGAAAATGTAAATAATACAAGCGATGAAAATGATCACAGCTTTATTGTTAATGAGAATAACCTATCAAATCCAGACGATTTAATATTAATATTATCAAGTAAGAGCTGTACTGAAACTAGTAAAACTCTATTGACTCCAGAATCCAAAGAACTAAATGAAACACCCTGTTTGTCCATGCATGAACATAACAAGCCCGAATGTTTATTGTAAAATCTTTATTTAAAATTTGATATAATTTATAAATAATATCTTTTGGTACATGCATGTTATACAAAATTTATTATATTTTTCTCTATAGAAACCAAAATGATCACAGATTCACTGTTAATAAAGATAATCTAACAAATCCAGACAATCTTATATTACTAAATAACAGCAGCACAGAAACGAGTAAAACTCTATTGTCTACAGAATCGGAAGAAATAAATGATACACCACGTTTGCCAATGGTTGAACATAACAGTCTTCCTAAACAAAGTATTGTTCCTGAGTAAGCTTTTTTTAATTTTTTTCATGGTAGGTTACAATTATAAACATGTACAAAGGTAGACTATTTTTTTAAGTCGCTTGTCATGTAAAATTATGCTGGAAATTAAATTATTAACAAATATAGTACACTCTGTACATTTTAAACGATACCTATATCCTCTAGTTATATTATATTATGCATTTATCTCTATTACCTAATGCTTGAATGTTTTTTTTATACAATTTGTTATAAACTTTGAATAATATTTTTTGGTTTTTGTATATTAAACAAATATATTTTCCCTTTAGAAATGATCCTGCCAATTGGATAAAAAATCAAGAAACGATAGATTATTTATCAATCAATGGATTTAACCAAAATTTAGAGAACAATAATTTCCAAAAGTCAAAAAGAATTTGCACTCAAATAATTGGTGGGGTAAGACCTACTCGTTTTCGATATATGTCAAAAAGTATATTTATATCTACTCTTGTTAATGGTGAAAAAATTAACCGAACATTTTTGATTTACTCAGAAAGTAAAGGATCAATATTTTGTGCTCCCTGCTATTTATTTGGTGGCACTACATCGTTTGCCACAGTTGGTTTTTCAGATTGGAAAAAAGGAGAAGAAAAAATCAAGCGTCATGAAAATTCACAACACCACAAATTGTGTGTAATGAATATGAAAGAAAGAAAAGAAGTATTAAATCGAGTTGATCAAAAGCTAAAGTATTAAGTAGAAACAGAAATAAATTATTGGAAAAATGTATTGACAAGAGTTGTAGCTGTTGTGAAATCCCTTTCTTCTCGTGGAATGTCTTTTAGAGGTGATGATGACCGTTTTGGATCTGTTCATAATGAGAACTTTATGATGAGCTTAGAGCTTATTGCTCAGTTTGATTCTTTTTTAGCACAACACATTGAGAAGTTTGGAAATAAAGGAAAAGGTTCAACATCATACCTATCATTTAATATATATGAGCAGTTCATAAGTATAATGGCAGATAATGTTATTCAACAAATGATGAAAGAAATAAAGGAAGCTAAATACTTTTCCATCAGTATTGATTCTACTCCTGACATTAGCCATGTAGATCAACTGTCATTCATTTTTCGGTATGTTCAAAAGAATGGCTGTCCGGTAGAAAAATTTTTAGGGTTTTTACCTAATTCTGGTCATAAATCTGAAGAATTAGCAGATGCTGTATTTTTAGTTTTAGAATCGCATGGATTAGATATTAATAATTGTCGTGGTCAAAGTTACGACAATGCGTCTAATATGTCTGGTAGATACACAGGACTTCAAGCTCGCATTAAAAAAGTTAATCCTTTAGCAACATTTGTACCATGCTCGGCACACTCTTTAAATCTTGTTGGTGAGTGCGCTGTGGACTGTTGTATTTATGCTTCTGAATTTTTTATTCTGCTTCAAAATATTTATAAATTTTTCAGTGCCTCTACTTATAGATGGGAAATACTTCAGAAGAATTTGATTAAAACAGAAAATGTATCTCTTAAAAAACTATCAGATACCAGATGGTCAGCAAGATCTGATGCAAGTATTAGTTTAAACAAAAATTGGATTGAAATAATTAATGCACTGTCTTTTATCAAAGATGAAAAAACAGAAAAATCTATTACAAGATCAGAAGCTAACGGGCTATATTTAAAACTGGATAGTCTTGAAACAGCTATAATGGCCACATTATGGGGCGATATACTAGAGAGATTCAACAAAACTAGCAAACAATTGCAGTCAGTTGAGATTGATTTAGAAACAGTTGTAAGTTTATACGAATCTTTAATTCGATATGTATTAGATTTAAGGAGTATGTTTGATATCTATGAAGAGAGAGCAATAAATAAGTCAGGACACAAAACATATCGAAAAATACGCAAAAGAAAAAGAAAACTAACTGCAGATGAAAAAAGAGAAGAAGAAACAAATTTTAAAATTCGAGACTCTTTAAGAATTAATACATATTATGCTATAATTGATAAACTTCATTCTGAACTAGAAAGAAGAAAATTGTGCTATGATGAAGCCAATAAAAAATTTAACTTTTTATTTCAAATAATAAAACTTTCGCCATCAGAAGTTTACAAAAAAGCAGAGGTACTTCAAAATGTATATAAAAATGATCTTTCGTCTTCATTTGCTAACAAGTGTATACAATTCAGAAGTTATTTAATGAGTTTAACTGAAAACTTAAGACCTAAAACTATAATAGATGTTTATAAAATGATCAGAACTGAAAAACTTCAAGAGCTGTTTCCTTATGTAGATATAGCATTAAGAATATATCTATGCTGCCCAACGTCCAATTGTTCAGCCGAGAGATCATTTTCAGCATTAAAGAGGGTTAAATCTTATTTGAGGTCGCGAATGACAAGTGATCGTCTTAATAGATTAGCAATTCTATCTATAGAATCTGTACTTACAATAGATATGAACTTTAATGACATTATAAATACATTTGCAAAACAAAACTCACATAGAAAATTATAATTTTCTATAGTGATTAATATAACTTAATATATGTTGGTATAGAAAATGTTTTTTTTTTTAATGATCACCCCATATCAAAGTTGACATTATTCTTAAAAAAGGGCGCTTAAAGGAACAGTGCCCCAGGGCGCCAAAAATTCAAATACGTCTC